>OZ018331.1:28494482-28706982 GCA_963969495.1 Ceratothoa steindachneri | reverse complement strand
CAAAATTTATTAATTTTCGAATGAACTGAAAGACCTTAGAAAAATCTCTCTTGTATTATGGATAGGCAAAAAGACCGTGTCATTTTACTTTTCCTCTTATTATTCACTATTTGAGGTACTTTACTGTTGATCTTTGTCTCCCAACTGTGATACCGAGTTTATATAAGTAATCGCGTGGTTGTGTTTGGTCGGTTGTCGAGAAGCTTTATTTCGGTCGACTGCATCATTTTCACGAGCTCCTGACCTCCTGAAAAATCGTTCATCTCTCAATTCAATTTTTTGATCAGTCTCCTAAATAGAGATGGAAGGATTAGATGCGATAAAAAGGATGTGGGAGGAGGATCAAGAATATGACAGAGTAAATGAATTTAAACGTCAGGTTTGCGAAGGAAGGATTGAATTGTATCGAACGACGAGTCGGGTTTCAAGAAGGCAAAAATTTAGAATCATAAGAGCAGAATATTTTAAGGAGGGGAAAAGAAGAAAATTAGGAAATAGAACAGAGCCAAGAACATCTTCTCATCTTGGTTTTGTTGTTTACGAAAGAAAGCAAAATGAATGATGAAAAAGGAAGAAAATATAAGAAAGTTGGCACGTATAAATAAATAAAGTAATAATGAGGGTATAATTTTTTCTTTAAACCTTTAAACTGAGATCATATTTATTTGTTGATTTATAAAATAACCACAGAGAGGATCTTTTTAAATCTTTAAAAAATGAATTCTTTTAATTATGGTAAATGAAAATAGGTCTTTTAAAAATCCTCAATTTGTCAATAACAAAACAAAATATAAAAAAAAATTTCACCTTTCATTTTCCGAAGGGTAAATATGTCTTCACCTTTTAAGGAAACCATCACATGTTACCTCATCAACCCATCGGGTGATGGGTGTTGTTATGATGCCCTAGTTACGACTGAAACCCCGAGGGGCGGGAGGTTCTCCCGACCCAAATGCCCCAAGAGAACCTGGTGCTCCTGACTCTCTTGGGCCCCCTTTTTTTACCTCTTTTCAATCTCCCACTATATTTGCCGGGCCTAAAAAGACCCAATGAAGGAGGAAAGATGGCGTTAACCGTTCTAAATTTAAATGGGCTTGCCATCCATTCTCATTTCGATATTTGCTTTTAATTTTAAGGAGATTCTCTGACATTAAAACGAAATCTGTTGAAATGCTTGATAGGACTCCCCTCCCCCGGCCCCCCCGAAAGTCAAAAGCCGATTCCCTCCTTTTATTCTCTTCTCAACTATTTTGTCGAATCAGAGGAGGCAGCTTAAAGGGCTACAAATAGTCGACTATTATGATTGTGAAGAGCCCGCGGGAGGCTAAAATAAATTATACCTACTACCCTCTTCCCCCCTGACCTCCAAAACCCCTCAATGGGTAGTGAGACGAGAGAGGAGACCAATTTTTTATTCCATTCATAATTTATCAATTTTTAGTCGCGTGTTACCCTACATCGGACTATGTCGGTCGGTCTGTCGGTCTCCGTTTTGTTTTTTTGGTTTTGGTTATGTAACTATTCGACAAATTCTACCGAAATTTGAAACCCTTGTTTGTTTTACATTCTCTTTAGAATCATCACATACACAGCCTAGCCACCTCACCTACGCCACATACACCCCTACCAACTACATCACTACCTAGACCCTTACAACCTATACCACTACAACCTACATCACCACAACGTAGAACACCAAAACCAGCTAAACCACCACCTAAAGCCACGCCACGTGAACTACCACATACACCACCTTCCCCACTACAACCTACACTAGGACCGCCTATACCACGTACAGCACCATCATCTACACACCACCACACCTACACCACTACCACATACATCAACACCTACACCACAACCACCTACACCACAACCACCTACCCAACAACCACCTACCTAACAACCACTTGCAACACCTACACCACCTAGGCCTACATTACCTACACCTAACAAACACCAACTAAATCACCTACAACTACAGCACTATCACCTACACCACCAATACCTACAACACCGCTACCTGCACCACCACCACATACACTACCAATAACTACATCCCCTACATCTCCACGACCTACACGACCACCAGCACCTACACTACCACGACTACCTACAGCATTACCACCTACACCACTAACACCTACACTATCACTATGTAAACCACCTACACCTAGAGCACTATCAACTACACCATCACCTAAATAAGCTACAGCACTACTCCCTACACGACCACCTAAATAACCTACAGCACAACTACCTACACTACCACCACTTACTCCAACCACACCTACACTGCCTTCATTACCAGTTCTCCCATCTCTCGACAGAACTCTTTTATACTCTTCCATCCAGAAACTTCACTCGTCATACCCCCGTTCAGCAGCTCCTCTCGAACAACACTTATCCAACTCAAAGTACACTCTTGCGAAACAGACAAATCACTCACATCCCTTCTACTCTCAGCGACTACACCAGAAACCCCTTCAATTGGTTCCCACCAGAAGCCAGAAAAGTCAATCACCTCCTCATTCTCCACATCAAACTCACCTCTACCCTTACCATTTTTAAAACCAGAAAAATTAGCCACACTAGGTTCATTCTGCCCAAATACACTATCATTCATTGTTCTCAAAACCAGAAAAATCAGCCACAGGCAGTTACTCACTTGTCTACTTACATCAACCAAATCATCCACCTGCTTATGCAAACACTCAATCTCTCTCTCAAGCTCCCCCATTCCAGAAAGTCTCTGCTCACAATTACTTTCATTCGTACTTGCATTCTTGCTTTCACTCTTTTTTGCATGCTTTCTACTCCTCGAGACCAAAATAAGCTCTTTCCCAGACAGATCCATAGTAACACACTCCCTCTCATTATTATGCACCTTATCTCTCTCTCTCTGCACAGTTCATACACCGGATGGCTCACCAGGTAGTCAGGAGGTTCTCTCAACTGACTCTGATGAGCCAGCAGTCTCTAAGTTACACTTTCATTCAAACTCTTCAAAAAATACATCAATCCATTCTCCCAGACTCTCAAAACTCTATACGGTCCTTCAACTTTTCACTCATCTCTGACACATTCAACCTACCTTTTACTTCTTTTACCTTCAATACTTTTGCACCTATTTCAAATGAACAAAACCTTTCATGCGCCTCACTCCATACACTCTGCTCACTTTCACTCAAACGAAAACTATCTTTCACTCAACTTTCCAAATTCATAACAAACTGACACGGGGACATCCCAGTTGCACTATGCACCATCGAATTATATGCCCATAACACTCTACCCAACCATACATCCCATTCGAAGTCTCACTCATCATTCTCAACATCTCACACAAAGTCCTAATGGTACATTCAGCCAACCCATTCGAAGACAGTACATACGGAGTCATTCTTACATGCTCCACACCATTCTCTCTAAACATTCACTCAAACACTTCACTCGCAAACTCAGGCCCATTATCACTCAGAAATCTCCTAGGCTTTCATACGCACATAGGAAGAAACGCCTGCTAAACGACATGCGGAACAATCACACTCCTTTTATCTCTCACAGGTGCCGCATATGCAAACTTACTTTTATGATCAACCATAACAACATACCAACATTTCCAGAACTTGTATGTGATAAAGACACACAATCATTCACTACCAACTCAAACAGTTCTTTCACATCAAATTTCAACATCAGTGGCTTCACTTGCACAGCTTGCACCTTTCGCTTCTGACACCTTTCACACGTAGTCGCAACATCATTTACAACAGTTCTCAGAAACGGATGGAACACATGCTCCTTCATACACTCTCACAGATTAAACTTACCCATATGCCCATAATTATCATGCACAACCTTCACCAGACCAATCATACCAACCAAGGAAATCACAGGTACATACATATCATCACTAGCCTTCATATGCCTCACAAAATATACAGCATCCATACAAACAACAAAATCCTTAGCATACCTTTTAAAATCACTCAAACACTCAGAAAATTAATTCATATCAACACGCATAATCACACACCTCTTCAACTCACTGACAAAAGGACACATCTCTTGCATCTCTAGAATATCATCATCACTTAAAATCTCATTCTCATCATCCATGAGCAATTCAATCATACCGCAAAATTTGACAACATTCTTTGCACACTCATTCAACCTCATCACCTGACATTCGCCTTTCATAACACAATCCTTATCAGCATCCAAAGACAAATCATTCAATCTCATAAAGTCCACCCCAAGCAAGAAACAACACGGCATTTGCTCACCTTTCAGAATAACAAAGTCATGCTTCACATTCATACCACTGCCCAAACTCACTCTCAGACTAACCTGTTCCCATGCCACTATATTCCATCCCTTAATCCACTTATCCATAACTTCACAGTTTTATGCTCGCAACATCTAAACTTATCATACTTACTCAAAATCCTCTCATTCACTAATGACACGTGCGCTCCAGTAACAATCAAACCACAGAAGAACCTTTCACCAACTTTCACTCTCGCTTACATCATATAAGTTCCTCCATGCTCGTGATACGGAGAAGGAACAAGCACACCAACATCAGCACTGACATCCACACCATCATCAACTCCCACATCATCACTCACCACACACTCAACCTCATCCAGACAATCATTCTTCTCTCTCATATACATATAACCACACTTTTCAATCACCCAATTGTAGTGCACACCGCTCAAACACTGCAGATTCACCACATTAGCATTCAAACCCTCCATTTATTCATCTTTGTACACATACGGCCTCTCCCCATCAAAGTACACATAAACATCACTCAATACAAACGACTGACTTGACTTTCATGAAGTTCCGCACCCTCGCTATATTAATACTTTCAGGCTTCCTACATACTTCGCTCATTACCTCCTTCCTTAAGTCATCTACACTATCGGGCACTCTCACATCTACTCCAGCACTCTTCAAATCTTGTAAACCATTCCATACACTCTTAAACAATGAATCACCACCACCCTTACTCTCCTTTCCATTCATAATCCCTTTCGGCAAATACTCAGGATTACTCACTCCACACACATTTTCATCATTCGTACCAGGATACCTTGACATCAAATCAGCCACTCCATTCCGTTCACCAGGCACATATTCAATCACGAAGTCAAAGTCACCCAAATCTTCCAAGGTCCTCACAATCTTACTATCAGCCCATTTCATACGTTGCCAATACAAAAGAGCTTGGTGATCTGTTTTGATCACAAACCTCACACCATACAAAAACGGACGCAGCTCTTTCAAACAATACCTTATATAAGCCAACTCTCGCTCCACAGTCGAATACTTTCACACTGTTGCATTCATAGCCTTGGATACATATCCAATTGTTCGCCTGACATTCTCTCCATTCAAAGCTTACTCTTGCATCAGAAAACCTCCCATACAGTACCCACTCGCATCCGTATACAATTCAAGCATCTTAGCATCCACAGTATAATCCAGGTATGCTAATTCGACATCTTCAGCCGTTGTTTCTTTCAGTTTCTCATACGCTTCATTCATATTATCATTCCACCTAACAACCGTACTACCTTTCTTGCCCACCCACTTAGTCAGAGGCTTACTCACACCCGAACAATCACGTATAAACTTTCGCTGAAACTCAATCAAACCCAAAAACGACTTTAGTTGCTTCACAGTCACCGGTTTCGGAAACATTCGCACCTCCTCAACATACTTCGGCAACTTTCGTAATCCATTCTCACTCACCATATGCTCAAGGAATTCCACTTCTTTGGCAAACCATTCACACTTCGCTACTTTCATCTTCACACCAAGACTCTCCAACGATCTCAACTCATCATTCACAATCTTATATGCTCCTCAAAACTCTCAGTCATAATCAAAATATTATCTATAAACGCAATCACATTCTTACTCGCAAACTTACTCAACACAACATTCATTGACCGCTGGAAGGCTCCGGGAGCATTAGCCAACCCAAAGCTGAGGGTCCGGAACTGGTAATGCCTCTTTGTGGAAGAGAAGGCAGTTACCAGCCGGCTCTCCTCAGCAATGTGCATCTGGTAATACCCCCGTACCAGATCCAACTTTGTAAACGACTTCATCACATTCATGCTATATACACACTCATATACCACACACATCGGAAACCTTTCTTTCACAGTCCTTTCGTTCACCTTTCGATAATCCACACACAGACGCAATCTTCCATCCGGCTTACGTATAGGCACAATCGGACTATTCAATGCACTCTCACTTTCTTCAATTACCCCCAATCGTTCTAATTCCACACACTGCTCCTTAATCTCATCAGCAACCGGACGCGGAAAATGTCTCGGCCACTGATAGATTGGGGTGTCCTCCTTCAGGATAATCTTGAATACCGGAAGCTTCGCAACCCCGAAAACCAGAACCCCCTTTCGTTCAAAAAGCATTCGATACACATCCTCCCTTTCATATTAAGTCAAACATTCATCCAATTCCACCATCATTCGCACTTCATTATACGCCCATTCATACGTCTTTTCATGTTCATCATTTATCCTGAAACCCGTGCTATCATCCATACCTACCTCATTGACAGTGGAGAAGTGACCCAGTACATCTCTGACTTAGATCCCCCTCATCTGCCCTTTCACACTAGGGTCCGCCTGCACACACACAAAAGGATCATTCATTCTCATCAAGCCATCAAACACACAAGCAACACGCCTTACCTTATAACACGCATCTTTTTCATCCAATAACACAGTGTTCTCACCCACATTCAAACTAAGATCCTTACTCCAACTCACTCTAACAGACACCCTTTCACCCTTCACAAGCCTTACACTCTCCATAGCAGTCACCTCAAACCGCTACCATCTTTCCCTACCTACAACTTATACACCCTTTGTTTACCAATCTTTCTCTCAATCTGATCATTCGCATATGCACAACCATACGGTCCACTTTAATAAAATCATACCCCAACATCACACCATACTCACTACTCACATTATCAACCACAGAGAATTCACATTTATCAACATACCATGCATATGAACAGCTGACCTTATCATTCCAATTACAGGCACTCTCATACTACCAATACCTACCAAACTAACCTTACACTCAGACAGGAGGGCTTTACCACCCACCTTGTCATACAAATCCTTATACACCAACCTCATCTTGCATCAAGAATCTATCAAAGCCAAACATTCAATTCCATTCAATTCAACCTTCACATTCAGACATTCTTACTTCCTACCAGACAGCATTTTCACACTAGACAGGCTCTACCATCACATTACTCGCACTCATGCACCCAGAGGATTCTTCACCAGGTATCCTCTTACAATTCAGTTTTTCCCTTCAGACTTTCCATTCACACATTGCGCTCTCAGTCTTATCCAACACTTTTCACTTGAATGTCCTTCAATCGCACAATAGTTACATAAATTTCTCTGGTCATGAAACATCCTCGCATAATGACCGGCCTTTCCACAGTTACCACATGCAAATCTTCCACTCCCTCCAGCATTTACTCCACTATTCAACTTTGAACAATCTTTCTTCAAATGGCCTTTTTCTTTACATTCGAAGCACTCTTTCACACTTTCCTGGGAATCCTTTATCATATGCCCTTTCTTACCATACCCAAAACACGCACCAGACATCCACCTACATTCCGCCAACATATGCCCCTTCCTTCCACACCTACGACATTCCACGATCTTTCTCACACCATTCGATCTCTCGTTTGCTGGGACATACCTCGGCTGCTCCCTCTTATACTCATTCACGCGCTTACCAGTCATCTGTTCCCTTCCATTTGTCCATCCTTCATTCGTCCATCCAGCCTGTCGGCCCAGGAAGCTCGACATCACCCACGCTGGCGCAGCCCTCAGGGCATCCCGATAACTGAGAAACTGCTGGGAAGGAGGAACCTCCTGGGCTTCTTACGCCCAACATTCAAAATGTACCATCCATCCTCTTCTAGTTTGCTTTCATCATCAAATCTTCCATCTTCCAACAGCTCAAACACATCCTCCGATACCAACCATTCACCTGTCAGCCTCATTCTCACCTTTCTTTTCCCATTCAGCCATTCACTTATCTTTTGTGGCAACGTATCAATGAACTTTCTCATCAATTGTTTACATTCATTCACATCATCATTACCATACCTCTTTCTCGCTATACTCTCAAGCCTATGTGCATACATGTTCACACTATTATTCTTCCCCATTCGAGCCATCTCAAATTCATTCACTCTTTTATACTTTACACTCTCTTTCATTCGTTTCACCTGCCCAATCAGTCTCTCCTTCACCACCTCATATCTCGGTTTCCCCACACTCGTGATCACGCGGAAAAACTGTAATTCTTCTCCATCCAAACACTCCCATAAAACATTCATCCAGTATCCCTTATTCTCCTGGTACTTGAGCTTACAATATCGCTCAAATTTCCCGAAGAATTCTTCCACACTTTTTCCACTATGCAACCTAAACTTATCCACCTTTGGCACTTCCCTTATCAAAATACCCTTCCCCAAATTCACTTGACTCTCACTTGAGCTGCCATCACTCTCACTTATACCAATCATACTATCACTTTCTCCTTTATCCGAATACAATGAGTCCACACTTTTTCCTCTCACCTTCCTCTTCTTCCCCTTTGACCCAGTCTTCCTTGCGTTCTACTCTCTTCCTTTCTCCGCCTTCCTATCACTCAAATCCATCCTATCCTCTCTAAACTCGCACATACTCCCGTTGATTCCATTAGTCTTATTCCCTTCGGTCGGAGCAGGGGTCAGTGTCGAGGATCCTGCGGCCTGTCCTGACACCTTCATCATGTCATATAGGTCATTCATTCTTTGGTCTACCTGCCTTTGAGTTTCATCCATTTCTTTCTTCACCATGCTCGTCTTCTAATCCATACCCATCATATCACTCTTCAATCCCTCAATCACGGTCCTCAAAATCGTGCATTCCTCTTCTTTCTGCCGCAACTCTAGCCTCAGTCTCACAATCTCATCATAGATGCCTTGTTCCACAGAAGCCCCCCGTCCTCCCCAGGTTAGTAAGAAAGGATAAAAAAGGATAAAAACAACTAAACTACTTGTTACATTAATTAGGTGTGGACTGCAATTCAATCCTAACAATGCTCCCAGTTTCGAGATCTGACGCCCCTATTCGGGCGCCAAATGTAGCGGGCAGAAAATATATCCTCTAACCCCAATCGATCCAACCTGCTTCCTACACTAATTCGGACGTGAGAAATCGAGGGAGAAATGAAACGGGTTGTATGTACAGTCATTTATTTACAAGATTAAATATGGGGTAAATATTTATAAGAGATCTCGTTACTTATTTCTAGACAAACAAAAATATAGATAGATCATTCTCCTATATATACAATAAAAAAAATCGTGCAAAGGCCTCACGTGGTACCACAAAATCTTCGTATGAAAAAAAACTGGTGGGGGGGGAGGTGCCTTGAAGGTCGTCCCGCATTATGGGGGAACCTTAAATGTAATCGGGAGGACAACCCAAGATCCTTGGAAAGGGGACGCTGGTTGCCAGTAATGGTGATAGATTACAGAGTTATCGCGTAATCTTTTGGCAAGGACTCCGTTTGATACAGATACCCTAGGGTGGTTTGCGCTGCTCTTCCTTATTTCCCATGAGATTTATTTTAATGATTGCTAATGGGTGCCCTAAGCCGAGGGGCGGTCTCATTCTAAAGACATGGTAAAATAGCCCGGAGGATGGGGATAGACCACATAGGGTAGAACACCGGTATTTCGGGAGTTACGAATATGTAATCGCGAGGAATTGTGATTAACGAGGAAAATGCGCAACGGCTGTTTTACCGATTAATAAGGTCTTGAAGAGGGAGATCGAAGAACGTCAAGATATTGAAGTCGCCAAAGCAAAAATAGAATTATTATTAAACTAGATCTTATTGCACTTTACAAAAGTTCTTTAATTAAGTTTTAAGTTTTAAGTTATGACATAAATTAAGTTCGAGCTCAAGTGCGGGCAAAGTTTAAAGGAGGCCGGACGAATAGAGCCTTTAAGAGTTATACCTTAATGTCTGCGTTATGTACATGACTATATACAAAGATGAATTACGCGGATCCGAGAGATCGGGCTGAACTATATGTAACGTGATATATTGCTGTATAAAACAGTAATCTAATTATCCTTTTTGTTCTGGCTTCACACAGTTATATATTGAATTTAGGCCACGCCCTACAAGTTCCTCGTTGAACTAAGCCACATCTCCCTCTTATGTACCAGCCTGTTGATTTGTCGGTATTAACATAACTCGACTTTTGATTGGCTACTGCCGAACATATTGATAGAGAAAGCACTCCGACTATTGGGTAAAATTCTCTGTGGGCGGTGGCATATTGCCATGGAGACAGCTTCCTTAATCTGATTTCTATTTGTTTAATAGTGATAACTATCCAGGTTATTCTGGATTCTGCCTTGATTATAATGTCTGCCTAAGATTGCCTCGACCAACTGTAACAGAGCTAATTGCTCCCTTTACCACCGTGTGACATTCTCGTAAACGGCACTAACTTTACTTTTCTGTCTCTCTGTACTTTATGTGTGTAGCAACTCTCGAGTTTGTCCTATTTTGGACGTACACGCTTTTCGCTACACTGGCGCGTCTGAGCTCGTTATTAGATAAGCGTCCTTGTCGCGCTTTCGCGGCTATTAAAAGCCCTCCTTCATTAAATGCAAACTATTTTAAACTTCTCAAAGTCAGCCACTCTTTACAAGAGGAACACGGTCTTGAAACTTTGCCAAATACTAGAGTGGCCTTTGTATTTTAACAAATGGTAGATAATTCGCTTCTAATACATATATAATACGCAACTAGGTCAATCTTTCCAGAAAATGGCACCGAGAAAAAAAAAATCATTTTAAACAACTCAAAAAATTAAATATATATATATATATATATATATATATATATATATATATATATATATATATATATATATATATATATAATCTTCCACTCACACACGTTCTCACAGAAGGAGGGAGAGGGTATTGGAAAAAGAGTGGGAGAATGGCCCTACAATCATTCCCACATTCGCTCACCATAACGAGACAACCATCCCATCCATACATCCAATGGCGGAAGCACACCTGAAACAACGCCTTTCACTCTACTTTCACTTATCCTTTCAACTAATATTTTGTACCTCTCTCGTAACTCACATGAACCCACCTTCTTCACATCATTTACTCCCGCATGCGTAATCACACCTCCATCCCTCTCACACCCCGACACTAGAGTATCATACCTCTCAGACACATCATTTACACCAGCACCCGGCAAACAAACTCGCACTCCCTTCCATTTGCTTGCACTCGACTTCCTATCTAAATATCTAATCTGAGAGTCAGCCATGACAAGCATCTCAGTCATCGTCCTAGTTATCCTAGCCTTAGCTTCAGCTTTCCTCCTGTTCTTATTCAAACTACCACTTAGTCCCCTTTCTGCCACAACCGCATCAGACAAATCACTTTCATCCTCTTCCTCTCCTAGGGAACCGAATCTGTTAGTCAACCTAGCAGGTTTCATGTCTCTCTTACCCACACACCTAAACTACCCTAACTTATTCGTTCGATCCATATTCACCCACCATTCATCTTCACTTACATCAGTCACTTCTTTCTTTCCAGTCCCTAGTCTAGGTCTATCTTCCCCCCTCCTTGTCCCAGCCACATTCTTCATGCGTACACTCGCATCCCTTATCACTTCATACACCAACTCACTTAATCTCTTGCACTCATCACGCAACCGACTCACCTCCTCTACAAAAGCCACATTTGCACGAGTCGCACTACACAACAGGCATTCAGGTACATTTGCTTTTCTTTCAACACCACAAAAATCACAAACTATATGCACACTACTTACATCAAATGGCATACTCACTTCATCCAAAAAAACAGCCATACTGAGAAAACCTTTTAAAACCTTTCAATTAAACAATCAGAAAAGTGTAAATGAAAAGGGGGGAGGGGTAATTAGGCCACTCGGAAATGAAAACGAACGAGAGCCACTTTGCAATTTAAATGAAAATATAATTAAAAACTCCCTGAATATTTTGTGAAACACTCAACCTTACCTATCTTGCCGAACTTAAATATATTACACCGAAAAATAAAACAAAAAACATACTGAGTAGAAGAGAGCTCGCTGACAGATGCGGATGACCTTTGATAGGTCCTTGTGGATTTTGTCATTCGTGAAATTATGTTGTGTTTTGTTATGTTAATCCAAACAACCAAATTTGTTGCAAAAGATCCACAGCCTCTCTCCTATTTGTATCTGTGTGAGAAACAGGATTCGTCTATTTTAATTATAGAATCTCATTTTGAAGAGAGATCGTAGAGACTTCGACAAAAGCAAAGACTCTTTTGCTTGGCATTTCCAAATAAACTTAAGGATTGAAGAACAGTCTCCATTTCATTGAAACACCACAGTTTTGTCCCTGTTTTTGTTGTTTTTTCATTCTTTATATCAAATGTGCATCGAAGGGTTTTTTTATCAGTATTTTTGCGTTCATATAAAGTAAATGCTTGCAATGAATATTTTTAGCCACATTTAGATTTAATGTCCAGTGTTCCGAATTAGTCACATTTTTTAAAATGTTTCGGACAAAAGTAAGTTAATTACGATATAATTCTTTATGTTTTATGAATCACCGAATAGGCTTGCATGGTGCCGCTAGCCTTTGCCCTGCTGAGTTGCCAAGTAATGATAATTATGGGCTTCAATTTTTTTTTAATTGTTAAAGCGAATATTTTTTTATAGTAATAAATCAGATTAATCATTTTTGTAACATTTAACAACTCATTTAATTATTAATTCCTCGAATACAAAAAATGTATTATATTTCTTGAGTGTGAATGAAAATGGAACCACTGTTTCACTCAAGAACGAGTAAATTAAATGTACAATAAAAACCACTCTTTTGGAGCATATAGTTTATTAAACCCGGACTAGTTTCGATATGTAGTTCCTCAATTCATCTTCAGCCGTTAACTAAGAGAAATCGACAAAGAAATGTGAAATATTGGAATATATAAAAATAGGCAACTGACATTAATTTGGAGGCGTTAATTTTAGGTGATTTACAATATCCTTTAAAATGAGGTTTGATACATAAGGACTACGGACATGTTGAAATTCGGAATTTCTTTGATTAATGCGGATTCAATCATTTTTCCTTTATTAAAATCGTTACATTGGTAAATTATTTGACAACTTGGGAAATTTATTATATGATTGACGTTTTTCACATGGTTAAAAATACTAGAAGCATGTTCGCCCTACGAATATCGCTCCCCATGTTCATATGGTAAAGATAAACAATTCTTTTTAGATATATTTGTTTGTTTGTTTTATATGCTCCAAAACAGGGGGTTTTATTGTTCACTGAAAAATGAATTTCAGTGAGGCTTATGTTTGTAAATGTTTGAACGTAAACATTCCCTTAAAATCTTTCTTAATGCTGATTGGCCAATTTTTGTAGCGCGAGTGTGTACCCGAGACAGGCTAAAAAAACCCTCTCAACCCAGATGGACAGAGTAGATGAGGCTGATCACTCGTGTTCACAGGGAGGTGTATGATGAGATAAGACGGGCAGGTCAAAACCGTGAGAGAAGCTCGCTATAAAGGCACCTAAGCACCGAGCTTAAAGACGCTATCAACCTCTAAGGAGGAAATATGGAACAACTTAATAGACAGAGTTGATAGCGAGTTGAGCCCGGCTAAATTCTGGCAGCAAATCAGAAAGTTAAAAGTACAAACAGGTAAAGTGAAGTCTCGAATTAAAGAAAACGGGCGTTATAGAGAGGAAACGGCGGTTCTGGAAGAAAGATTTCGAACATACTGGAAAAATGTTTCTAGTATCAACCCAGAAGACAATGAAGTGTTCGACTAAGAATTCAAAGGCCAGTTGATAAAAACCTAAATCGGATCATACATTGAACGCACCCACATCATCAAGACCACATTATGACACCTGAGGAGGTCATGACCACTGTAAAGTCCTTTGAACAAAGGGCGCCAGGCTGGACGGGCATTACTAAATGCAACTTAGTAAATACCCCACAGCAGATCATTCAGGAAATTACAACCATCTTGAATGTTCCCTAAATACGGATTACTTCCCAGGCGGCTTAAAGATTACTAAAATAATCTTTATACCTAAGGAAAGTAAATCTCTGGTCAAATGGTCAATTACAGGCCAATCTCACTGCTTGAGTTTGTGGCAGAGATCAAAGAAAAGCTCCTGACTGATCGGCTTCAAGACAATTTAGCCGAGCAAGGAGTTCATAACCCACAGCAGCACGGGTTCCGTAGTAGACGGGGAACGAAAACCACCCTCGCCCCTATAACGAAAAAACTCGCCAGCAGCAAAGCTGAGCAGAAATACGTACACGTGGTACTGCGACATGTACAAAAGGCCTTCAAAAAGGTTTGGCTAAGGGGTCTATAATTCAAGATCTTGAATCATGGAATAGCTCTTCCGTGACTATATCGTAGAAAAGAGAGCCCAAATTTCGATCGATGGCTACACAGGACCCGAATTCGAACTCGATGCGAGTGTTCTACAGGACAGCTGACTGAGGCCGTTGTTTTACCTCGTGTACACAATAGACCTTCCTGCCCCAGTGTGAAACAATACGATGCATCTAAATTTCGCAGATGACATCACACAAATCGTCTTAGGTCCCATCAGGAACGCTGGAGTTCAAGCAAGGGCGACAGCTGCCGAGATCTAAAATATCAACAGATTTGAAAATAGGCGGAAAATTAAGACAAACCACCAGAAATTCCAGGTAATTCCAATGAGCCGCCGGAAAGTAGACGACATCCTCGTAGAAGATGAACACTACCCGTACTCTAACGATGGAAAAGTCCTGGGCTTACGACTCACCAAATCTGTATACATATAAGACCCAACTTAACAACGTAGTCTCCCTAGCCAAAAGAGAGCTGAAGAAACTATACAGATTCCGAAGCCTCAACGCGCCGAACAAAATGAAACTCCCCAGCGGAAGGATCTGCGCAGGATAAGAAATTAGAACAATTTATACATAATTAAACAAGAAACAAACCTCAAAACCAAACAAGGAAATTAATAACAAACTAAAAGAGGCAAAGCGCCCAAATCAAAAAGAAACTAAACCAAAAATATCTAAACTAACAACTCCCCCCAAAAGAAAGTGAAAATTAACAACAAAAGTCAAAGAAGTAAACGAAAAAGGAGGCGTAGTTTTCAAACTAAATTCAAACTAAAACTGAAATTGGTAAAATAAAAGCAAGAAATAAAAGATTATAAACATAAATAAAAAGAGGCAAAGAACCCAAATTAAAATTAAAAATAAGATCCAAAAAGTAAAGGAGGCAAAGAGCCCAAATTAAAACTATAATCAAATTAAAACTAAAAAAAAAACAAAATAAAAGATAGAAATATAAACAACGAAAATTAAAGCTTAAATAAAAAGAGGCAAAATGCCCAACGACAGTATCAATAATATGCAGAAAAGGCAAAAAGTTAACATATTAAATTACTTGAAAGGCTTGAAAGCCACGACGGAGGGAGCGACATAAGAGATAATTTATATAAATATACCAAAGGAATAACTCGACCGTCCTGGAAGGTCAAAACAAATCTCGAGGAAGGAAATAAAACACAAAGTTAATTAGAGCAGATCTAATAAAATGTTGAAAAACTTTCATGTTAAGTGTGCATTGTCTCCTAATAAAATTTTTACCTTGTCTCCTGTGGTAGGTACTCATGGTCATCAATTCAAACTGTCCCCTAGACACACAAGTCTCGAATGTAGAAAGAGTTTTTTCAGTGAAAGATGTATCTCTAATTGGAATAATTTGCCTAACCATGTTGTTGCTAGTTCAAACTTGAACACTTTCAAAAGGTATCTCCACCAAAACTGCAGTGACTTCTATGATTTTGATTGAACCTTTTTAGTACCAGAACTTCATTGACTTTAATCTGTTCTATAAAATGGAAAATAGTCTAAAGTAGGTGGCACTATCGTCTTTATCATTTCAATAAACGTGCAGAGGTGATCGCACGTGTATCAAAATAACAAAGACAATAGCGCCACCTAATTTAGGCTATTGCCACCAAAATTAAAAATTTTGAGTTATTTTGGAAAATGGAGGTGCTAAGCTCCCTATACCCCCAAATTAATCGTTTTAAATTGCATAATAATACACTCACTTCTTGACAAAAGCTAAACTATCTCCACCTTTCACTATTATAATTGAGCAGCGCTTCTTTTAAAATGAGACCACGATCTATAGAAAGGTCTATTAAATTGACCGAGGATTTAACACAAGTCGTATTGAAGTCAAACAAACCGGATTTGCAGGAATCACGCTCTTTTAACTGCTCGGTTTTAGGGTTGCTAATATTTGAAATAGGGTTGAATTAAGGGTTGCCAGTGTGTCAAATTAATGGTATAATTTCATAAAAATGGTTAAACGAAACATTCAAAGTTTAATATATTAGTAATTATAAAAAATCAATATATTACTAAATAATATATTTGAGTAGAAGTGCAAGCATTTACTAAATAATAAAGAAGAAAGGAAAAAAACAAAATAACAAAACAAATACAAGCCCTGATTAGCCACATGCGAAGCTACCGTCTGAATTCATAAGGCCTAGATTGTAGCGCAGATTGTAGCCCAGAAACAGCGCTCCCTATCGTGCGCGCCTAAGCTGAAGTATTAAACATTCATCTGCAAAGTGGAGGGCCTAAAATCATATGGAGAGTGCTCATAACATTAACCTAACGAGAGATATGTTAGTTGATAACACCGTTATTAAAAGAATAGAGGTTAATAAAGCTAGGCTAAACATCTTAAAAGCCGTATTAATAAACGAAGATAAGCCGGCCATCAATAGTCAAGCGACAAGCTGGAATCGCACATTAAAATTATTTAAAAAATCCACTCACCGTACTGGCCCATTTCCTCTAACGTTATGATTAACCTAGGCGGAATAAATAGGCCTTAAAAACCGTTTTCTTTCATTCTGTCAGATCCTCACTCCACTCATTACATCGATAAAAGAGGCAAGAACATATCAAAACGCTCCGAAGATGATCGAACAAGATCGAAAGCTCAGCAATTTAGGGTGGTTTTTACCAAATACATTCATTTAAAAGAGATGAATACAGGACAAGTGATTTCAACAAAATTTGCATATTAATTGCCCCAGAGCATATCCCAAGTGGCCTCGGGCCGGCTATCTGCCCGTGTTTTTGTACGCCTTTGTGCGCCGAGCTAGTCTACACAGGCATAGCTCGATATATATATATATATATATATATATATATATATATATATATATATATATATATATATATATATATATATATATATATAATTATTTTTTTGTAGAAAATTTGGACCTGAGCCTACAGGTGTACAATAAGGGCGGGCATTTAAATTTAAGTCGATACAGCGGTCACCAAATGAAATGACTTTGTTTAATCCCCACAAAAAAATAAAAACAGAGAAATGCGAGTTACCAAAAAAATCAAAAAGATTCATTCGTAAAAGGGTAGTGGAACCATTTAAAGGGTGTTCCATTAATACGGATCGAAGTTAGCAGTAAATAAAACAGTGTTATTGGTGTAAATTGATTGATTTCACTATTGGATCATGGCAATTATGTGGGAAAAAGAATATCGCCAAAATTTCCTCCAAAGCTTCGGCGGCACACCTCCACTCGATGGTCAAAATTTTTGATGACGTCTCTGCATAGTTGTTCCTCGATCTCACCAATATGCCTTATTATCTCATCCTTCAGCTGTTGATTTGTTGCTGGTTTGTTGGCCGAGACCTTACTTTTGAGATTGACCCCAAAGGAAGAAATCTGAAGGCGTCGTGGTGACCAATTGACCTCGCTGTTTCGAGTATTGATGCGACCTGGGAACTTCTCATTCAATAAAGCCATTGTTGTATTGGCTGTGTGTAATGTGGCGCAGTCCTGTTGAAACCACAAATCTTCGACATCCATAGAATTTAATTCAGGCCATAAAAAGTTGGTTAACGTGGCACGGTATCGCTTGCCTGTCACCGTAGCAGAATTCCCGGCATCATTTTCGAAGAAATACGGCCCAATGATTCCGCTAGCAAAAATGCACACCAAACAGTGACCTTTTGTGGATGCAGTGGCCTTTGAACAATCTTCCTGGGATTTTCATCAGCCCAAATGCGACAATTCTGCTTATTAACGAATCCACCAAAGATGAAAATGGGCTTCATCACTAAAGATGATTTTTTTCGAACAATCATCATCGGCTTGTCTTTGCTCGTGCACCCAATTGACGAATGTACGGCGCTTCAAATGGTCAGCAGTCTTCAGTTCTTGTGTCACTTGAATTTTGTAAGCGTGTAGAGACAAATGTTTTGTTAAAATTCGATGTAACGTTGTTGTGGAGAGGTTCATTTCCTGCGCGCGATGACGAATAGAGGTGTCTGGATCTTCGGCCACATTCTCGCGCACTGCAACAATGTTTTCAGATGAACGGCCTAAACGAACACGCAATGGCGTTTTCGTATCTGCCACCGACCCCGTTTGTTTGAATTTACGAACAATTTTCCCAATTGCACTCTCGGTTGGTCGATTATGTTGACCAGAATGTCTCGCGAAGTGCCCGAAATGCGTTTTTGTTTGAACGTCCATTTTAATAATAGGTTTCGATAGCTTTAACACGTTGCTCGATTGTTAGTCTTTGCATGGTTGAAATTGCAAAAGACTGAAGTTGTTAAATCTGAAAGAAAAAGAAAAAAATCATTAGACGCTTAAACTTAACTCACATTTATAATAGGTCAAAGTTATTGGAACACTCTTTATTATAAAAAAAGAAAAATACAACGCAAAAAAACAACACAAAGGACAAATATGTAAAAAAAAAAAAAAAAAAAATTTAGAGGGGAACCAAGGAGCATAAACATACACAGTTAGGACGTAGTTCTATGATTATTAAAAGGGAGAGACTACCGAGACTCGAATTATATACACCGGAGTAAAGACTCAACACAATTTACTTCGCGGGGGGAGGATCCTCGGGCGAATTCCTACTTAGACAGTCTGCAACACAGTTTTTTGTCCCTTTTATGTACATTATTCAGAACTGGCATTGCATTAGAAGTAAACTCCAACGCATAAGCCTTCCGTTCTGGCTTTTACAATTTTTTTTTAATAGGCCAATGGGCGATGATCGGTTTCGATCACGAACTCTTGACCTAACAAATATTTTGGGAATTTCTGCACACTCCACACGATCGCTACAGCTTCAAGTTCTATTACCGTGTAGTTCCTTTTGCGTGACGAGAGCTTCCGGCTAGCGTACGCACTGGGGTAACTATTGTCTTCTTCTTCATACTGGATCAAGACGCAACTGATGCCTTCACTACAAGCATCCGTTCGTATTCCTAATGGTTTGCTCATGTTAGGGAATCGCAGTATGGGAGCTAACGTTAGTTTTTCCTTTACCTAATGGAAGTGGGCGGTCACCTTGGGGTTCCATACGAGGGGAGCCGAGGAACGTTTCTTTAGTAGGGAGCTAAGGGGGTCGCTAAGGCTGAGAAATTCGAGATAAAGAGTCGGTAAACGGATGTATATAAGAGAAAAGAGTGTAATTGCTTTACATTACGCGGAAGGAGCATTTCGGCGATGGCTTTTAATTTTATTTCTGAGGGGCCATTTAATTTTCACCGATGTGGAAACCGAGGTATTTAATAGTGTTGTAAGAGAAATGGCACTTGTTGTGGCCTATAGTGAGCCGCGTTCACGAAGCCTAATGAGGAGGGAGCGCAGGGAGATAAGATTGTGGTCCCATGTGTGGGTGGCCACGTAAACGTTATCAAAGTAAGAATAAATGTTACTCAGCCCATCCAGTATCCTGCGCATCATTCAATAACGGGGTGCGCCTAAACTGCATAAGTCCTTTTCCTGTGAGAAATGCGGTGTATTTCTGGGTACTATCCTTAAGGGGATTTGATAGTAGGCCTTACACAAGTCAGTCTCTGAAATAAACTTGGCCTCTTCAAATAGATGTAGGCTCTGGTCTATCAAAGGGATAGGATCAGCGTCAAAAACTGTTACGGCGCTCAGTTTTCTAAAGTCTACGCATATGCGAAAAGACTGATTCGCCTTTCTCACCATAACAATGGAAGAGCAATAATCCGACATGCAAGGTTAATTATCCCTAATTTTTGCAAGTTTTACACTACGGCGTTAAAGGTAAGGCACAAGTTAACGGACAGGGGGTAGGGCTTGGATCAAATAGGCTCCTGGCTGGTTAGGGCTATATCATGCTCAAAATACAAAGAGCAATCAGGCTTCTCGGAAATTACATCAGGGAATTCAGTTAAAAAAAAGAGCCAATTGCGTCTTATGAGGCGATTCCAACTGGGGATTTAAATCGAGTTCCTGGGTGGAGTTTACACGGGAAGCGGGGAGCGACGGGTGAGGGAAGTTTTTGTCGGATTCGACACATATGGTTTGGACTAACTTGAGAGGCTCAGATAGATAAGATGTTTCCATCACTGCATCTTCATCAAGGCCAATTATATTATTGATGCAGAGACGGCGGTGATAGCGCTTAAACATATTTACATGAAACAATTTGTTCCTGAGGGGGCCTGTATTAGTAATCTACGGGACCGTGTGCTTCTAAGATTGGGAAAGGACCTTTTCATTGGGACAAGAGCTTGTTTGTCTCCGTGGGTAAGAGGAGCAGCCTCTCTTCAACGGGCTTGAATCGCCTTTCTTTGTACCTAACGTCAAAATAGGTTCTATATTTTTCCAAATTTAGGTCCGAACTTTTGTAAGGACTTGGTGAACATGTGAACGGGGAATACATAACGAGTGAGTGGGGTTGTTATCCTCAGCCACATTCGAGTAAAAAAAGAGTCCGTCGCTAATGAGGTAGGCTACTACCCTTTGACCATGGGTAGATCCTCGTTCGTCATTTCTCGCTTTTTCCCACAAAGGCTGGAGGGTGGGGCATTTCTTTGAGCGCTCGCAATGTCGGGCTGTGTGACGGGGTTAGGGAACAGCTGCACGCTCTGGCCGATCAACACAGCGCAGAACTTAATGGGGACTGCTATCACTTCGGAACAACCACTAAAGTATTTGCATTCGATATAGCAGCGGACCACCAGGAACCAGTTTGCACGTCCCAAGTAGTCATGGACTACTGCGAATTTATCGTGGTCGGGTCCTAATAGAGGGAACAACTTTTCTGATACAACGAGGAAAGTACAACTGGTGTCTCTTACGAGAGTTGACACTCTGCAAACATTAACAGTTTCATTTTCAAACTCAAGCCCAACGGAGTAGCTTTTGTTGAGAAAGAAATTGACTTGCTGTCCTGGAAGACTGCTTGTTGGGGAAGTTGCTGGCGTTTCAGGGCGAGCGGGTTAACGAGAGAGAGAGATAGGCATTTATTTGGTAGATTTGTTGCTTATGAGCAGAACGGAATTGTGAGTTTTGGGGACAGTGGGTCCTCACATGGCCGGGAACACCGCAGGAAAAACAAACTATGGACCTTCGAGAGTTATCCAACGCTGGGGGATTATTTATGAGAAGCTTAATATCCCTCAATTCTGGCGGAGGATGGTACTTGGGCTTAAAGGGACCAGATACCTTCATAAGCTTGGGTGAGTTCTTCGGGAGAAATTTGAAGTAGTTACTTTTACTTTGGGGGGAAGGCGGATGAGACTTCTCGGGGTCTTTGGAGTATAGGTGGCTTGATGCGTGCACATCCCTCTCTTCTATACATTCCTTGAAAAAAGATACGCGTCTGTCCTTCACGGATGCGTGGATTTCAGAGGGTAGTGCAGCCATCAATTGATCCCGTAAAACGAAATCAAATAATGACTTGTAGTTGCAGTTGACTTGGGTTGAGTACAATCGGAATTGGAAACTCTTCTGGAGGTTGAATCCAAATTGGCGGTAGGTTAGGCCAGGAAGTATCCTCGCCTGAAAGAACTTTGATCTATAATAATTAGGACTCATATTAACAGCTTATAATAATTCTGACTTGAGGGTAGAGTAGTCAAGAGTAGTCTCGGCCCGGATCGAAATAAAAATTTCTCGGAGGTTGGTGTTGAAGAGAGGGAGTAGCCGAGTGACCCCATCGGCTTCAATATCCCAGTGGTTCTCTTCGAAAATGTTGTCAAAGTCGGTTATGTATGCGTTCTAATCTTCGCCGGCCTTAAACACGGGCAAATTTACTGATGGAGTTTGGGGGGATTCATTCCTCGAGCTAACAGAAAGGGTTTCCGAATGATTTATGTTAAGCTCACGCTCATGCTGACAAATTCTTTCTCTTTCTTTCATTTCCGCGTCTATTTGCTCTCTTTATCTTCTCTCTTCAGCTCCTCTCTATTCTATTCTTACTGCCCTTTCATTTCTTTCTTCCTCCTGGATATAGGCAACTAGATCTTTACCTGATAACCCAACGATCTCTCCTTGCTGTTAGAAACGTTCAAATGACGAAATTTTGCTGGTATAAATACGCGACTGGCCGCTCAGCGCGTCCAAGGAATTACGGGAAAGATTGTGGAGCTCTTATAGCGTACGAGAAGTGCAGGCGAGCGGCTTTAAAGCTTTGTTTGAATGAGTCTTTTGGGGGACTCAGGATGGCCGAGTGGATTCGCCACTGGCTAACAGTGGTCCAGCAACGCGGGAAGCTGTTCGCAACTCGCCTATGCTATTATTTTTTCTTTGCCCCCTTTTCCTACTCTCCTCTATCTACACTCTGACGATCGTACCAAAATCCTATCGGAGATTTAATTACAAAAAGATTGTACGCAATCAATAAAGAAAATAATTAATAACCCAAAACTTGAACTCTATATGACCAGTAATTATAAGCCACAACCGAAATAAAATTGGGGAAAAAACGGTCTCCACAAAAAAATAATTAATCAAAAAGAAAGAAATAAAAAAATAATTAAGAATTTGTTCCACTTTCTTTGGATATCCTTGAACGAACTTCGTAAACTGGTTACTGAACAACTTAAGTAGGGGGGAGGGTGTAACTTGAAAGAAAAAGGGTTCCTTAAAAAAATAACCATAGTGAAATGAATTATGTCGAGTCAAATCAAGAGGTGAATGCGGGTGACAATTAAAAAGGTAATCAAGGGATGGCAATAGAAAATTGATTTACCTTCAAGCGCGGGTGAATTGAAGGGAGGGGGGGGGGCAGATAACGGCGTAGGTCTTGGAGAAGATACTTCGGGGAGTCTTAACGAGGAGGACTCGAGGATGGAGTTTGATTACTTTGTGGTGAAGAATGAGAGGGCTGAAAGGGGTATTTACGAGGGGGCTTCCTTTCACACTGGTCCTTCGAGGGCATCCCCTCACAATATATATATATATATATATATATATATATATATATATATATATATATATATATATATACATATATATATATATATATATATATATATATATATATATATATATATATATATATATATATATATATATATATATATATATGTAAGGGAACCCCCACGTGGAATCTCTTGAGCAGAGCGGAACTTCCATGCGCTGCAGAAGGCCCGATTAGGCCTAAATTGGTAAGCATACCCCCCCGCCCTTCTACAAGCGGTAGCCTCGAACCGTGTCGACCCCGATTCACTTTTACACGGGCAGAATAGCCTCTGCAAGAAGATTCGAGGCCATTCGAGAGTAGAGCTGTTTCCCACTAAACCCCTCCTCTCGGGGAGAGCCTCAAACATATATATATATATAAGACAAGCACAGAGTTGAGGAGTCCCGGCAGGACCAAGAAGCATTCCCCTAGTTCCAAGTCAGGTGCTAACAACAAAGCAAAGTGACAGCTGGACTATTTTGTGTATTTGGAATTAGCCCCAGCCAGTGATGCAATTCCACTTCTCGATCGCCACCGAGTGATTTTCCGGATTATCTTGTCAACTCATGTCGAAGCCCTCCTTCGTTCGCCCCTTATTTCGGGTTGCCGAAGAAATCTCCCCTGGACCAGAAGTTACCGCCTCCCCCCCCCCCTCCCTCTGTTTTGGAGAACCGTCATAACTTCAAGTCTCGCTCAGAAGTTCCAAGCGGCATCACCCTCGCTTGCAGAAGACATCCGTAAGCCAACCCCTCTTCTGCCTTCAGTAACTCATTTAAGTTAATCCCCCATTTTAATAGTCTCCTCCTGTAATACCTTAAGTTCTAACTTCATAGTCTGATTTATAACTAAAAACCCCCCCTTCGTTTACTGATGTGATTTTGTCCATTAATTCTCCGAGGTAATTCTACCCATCTTTTCTCTCAGTATTTTTATGAAAATAAAATTTTATTTTTGTACATGCCTCTTTAAATAACCTTGAGCTTTGCCATTGTTTATAATTTACCTGACCTTGTTGCACTCTTTCTCGCTACTCAGTCCGTCTAAACTAGTGGGGTTCCGTCCTTCGTCGGTTCAGCTGTAAGTTATCGGTCCCTCCCCCATAGATATAATATGGTATTGATGTAATATAATGTCATACCACGACATATATATATATATATATATATATATATATATATATATATATCTATATATATATATATATATATATATATATATATATATATATACGGGTGTCCACAAATTCTGGGTACATAGGGGATAAATACATACCTTTAGAACAAAACAATATTATTTAATTATAATGTTAAAAAATTATATTTTCAATATGATTTCCATTATTTGCAATGCATAATTCGATGCCCCTTGCTAAATTCTTGTGAACTCGATTGAATAGGTGTACATTGCCGTCGATTTCAGCACACTGACTGATAATGAGTTCTCTCAAGTGGCTTAAATTTGCAATCTTCATTGAGTAAACTTTCTCTTTTAACATACCCCAGAAAAAGAAATCAAGGGGAGAAAGGTCTGGTGAACGAGGGGACCACTCCACATGACTTCTTCTTCGATCTGGGGGAGGAAAAATAACATAAATAAATAAAATATTAAAATTCCTATGTACCCAGACTTTGTGGACACCCTGTATATATATATATATATATATATATATATATATATATATATATATATATATATATATATATATATATATATATATATTAGTATTAGAAAAAATAAACTGGTGTCTAGGTATTGAGTTTACCGTACGTTTATTTTTCTGATACCTTTAAATTAATTTATTAGTTCCCTCCAATTTTTCGTGTTCCCCTTTTGTTATTGTTCTATATTCTGGCCGAAAGAGCCTTCAGCTTAAATCGAGGATGTTTTTTTTTTGCGTGTGACTGATTAACTAGTTTGCGGAATTTCTCGGAATCAACCTCGCTGAATCCAAAACTAATCCCTCGAATGGATTAAAGGTTTTCAAATCGTACCAGTCACGAAGGACCGTTTATTAAAGATTGAACCTCATTTATTTATTTTTTTGGTTTACAAGCTAGCCTCTAATAAGATTGACTAGACCTTTTTTCGGGTGCATATAGACCAACTCGCTCGCGTGCCACATTTTCCCAGCTTAGACGATGTCTTCGTTTGAACGATTTAAAAGCCAAGGTGTGTCGTTAGGCCTCACTAGAAAGGACCTGTTTTATATACAGGAAGAGGAGATAAATGAGAGAGAGGAAAGAAGAGGATTAGAGAAAAAACAACGAGAGATGGAAAAGAGCAGAGACAGAATATAGGAAGGCCCAAAGAAGGATAGCAGAACGCAAGAAGATAAGACAACACGACCTCGAACTAAGCCATAATCGATTGGAGACAATGTCGGCTAGATCCCAGACTGGTTACCCAGTCCCCATCAGTTAAGCTCTCAGTTATCAAGGAAGTAGAGGACTTCGGGTCCTACCTCACACATTTCAAAAAGATCTTCGAAATTAATAATTGGGATTTCGAGTCAGATGGTGTCGCTAGATTACTTACCCTTCTTAGTACCTCGCTGCGCGATATCTTTATTTCCCTCCCGTCTAAGTTCACCGTTGATTATTCCACCCTCAAGTCTGAACTCCTGACCGCCGTAAATAGGGGACCGGACTCTTACCCTGGTCGTTTCCATCGAGTGAGAATCGGACCTGGACAAACATTCCACCAGTTTGGTTCATACTTCAAAAGAATCTCCAATTTTGGCTTGAGCCATGTAAAGTCTCCCCAGAATACAAGTCGTTTGACTTTGTATTAAAAAAAACAACTTTTGGCTTCCTTGGCCACCGAAATACGCTCATTCGTGAAGGACAAGCGCTGTCTCACATTCAAACAGTGCTTGGAAGAAGCAGACGTGTACGCCTTCAGCCATAACATATACTCTAAGGACATCAAGAAACCTCCCACGTCGTCCCTCCAAGTCTAAGATCGGTAATTCTAGACTCCCTCCACGGAATAATCCCAATTTCTTAAAGATTATTGTCCCCCCGAAGCCCAGATCTCCATCCCCTCCATCGGAACCCAAGGATATCAAGCCCCTGATTACGACGCCCCCTTCGTCATCGTACCCCCGAAGGACAATTATCTGTTTCTCCTGTGTATTTGAAGGGAATGTGCCTGCAAACTTCCCCCAGAATTTACAATTCAGAAGTGCACCCTCTCGCCAGGTGCACCAAATTAGTGCGGATCCTGCTCCTCCTTCGCCTCTCCCCTGGAAACCCCCGCTCCTCTCTCCCCCACCAGCACTCCCGGTCACCGCGTTAATTTTCTTTACAATAAGAGCTCACCCAGCGGTTTAAGGTTCGAGAATGGAACCGTCAATGGATGTCGGGTGTCCACCCTTGTTCGGGACATCGGCTGCACATGCATTTTCTTATCTTAGGATTTACTCGCCCCGGTTGTACACGATTACCAAATATTCACAGTGATCCATGATTATCTGGGCCGAGCGAATAGCTTCCCCATTGTTAAATGCCACATCGAGTATGCATATATGACTGGTTGGGCCGAAGTGGTAGCGGCTCCAATCAATTTCTGCTCGGTTCTCATTGGTCAGAGACCTCAGACCACCCGAGACCCCGTGACACATCCCATTATCACGCGGGCTAAGGCGGCAAAAGAACCCCAGTCTCCAGTTCTCTTGGAAACTCCCCTCGATCCTGAGTTTGACGTTCTTCGGAGTGAAGATTTGGCTCGCACCAAGAAGGGGTACGCAACTCTCATTCCTCTTTGAGAAAAAGTACCAAATCAGGCCCAAAGTTTCACCCGCGAAGATAATAAGGTATCCTATGTTATAAGGTATGATCTGTACCGCTCCTGTTCTGAAGGAACTGACTCCCTATCCCAATCCTTATGTGTCTCCTGTTCGTACTGCTCCCAAGTAATAACAAAAACTCCCAGAGAGTTTTTAAGTATTTCTTTTGGCCAGGTGTGGCTAAAGATATAGCAGATTACTGCAAATTGTGCGATGTCTGTCTAAAGACATCAGCCAAAGGGCGGTTCAAGCCAGCCCCCTCTAGAAAAGCCCCATTATAACTGAGCCCCTTTTCCCGAGTGGCTATTGACCTTATTGGCCCGATTCAACTCCCCCACCCCGTACAGTGAGGAACACATGTAGGTCCTTACCCTCGTAAATTTTGCCAACTATTCTCCCCAAGCCGTTCCCATTGTGAGGATTAATAGTGTCACCTCTGCTGAGGCCTGAATATCCATTTTTTCCCGCGTAGGCATCCCTGAGGAGGTGTTGTCCGACAGAGGC
Source organism: Ceratothoa steindachneri (assembly GCA_963969495.1). Lineage (NCBI taxonomy): Eukaryota > Metazoa > Arthropoda > Malacostraca > Isopoda > Cymothoidae > Ceratothoa > Ceratothoa steindachneri. The sequence goes on along the minus strand of OZ018331.1, from coordinate 28,679,199 downwards.
AGACAGTTTAACTCCAAGCTTATGGAGTATGTCGGTAAATTCCCAATGGTAAAGCCTCTGTTTACCATTCCTTTCCACTCAGCGGCAAATGGTATTTGCGAAAAATTGAATGGCATCCCCAAAGACCCTTCTGAAAAGGCTTTGTCTCGAACAGCCCCGATAATGGCACCGTTGCTTAGCTGTAGGAATTTTTGCGTACAGAGAGATCCCCCACAGGACCCTCGGTTTCGCTCCCTTTGAATTATTGTGTAGCCGTAATATGCGAGGCCACCTCTAAATCTTCAAAAAATTCTTTGCTAAACCCCAACTGGATAGAGGAATTCACTCCTCTTACTCCTACCTACTGAACCTTAGAAAACGGCTGGGAACCTGCGTGGACATCGCTTACAAGAAGGCAGATGTGAACCTGGAGAAATATAGAACCTATTTGGACCTAAAATCAAAGGAAAGAAGATTTAAGCCTGATGAGGAGGTGCTGTTGCTACTTCCCACGGAGAGCAACAACTTCTTAGTCAGTAGAATGGCCCCTTCCCCATCTTCGAGGCCAAAGGTTTCGTGGGTTACCTTATTCGGACCCTCTCTGCAGATAAGGTATTCACGTAAACATGTTAGAGAAATACCACCACCGTGCGAATGGTAATAATTTTGTGGCTCATGACAAAGAGTCACCCCTGGAAGCTTCGTGGTTTGCATCGAACAAGATGGCGACTACCGTCTCCTATCTCTACCTGAGGCCCCAGAATCACCCTCACCGGCACTAGACCTCTACCCCGGGTTAGCACCCCCCCCCCCTCCCCAGAATAGTCAGGGTACAGCAGCTGCTGAACGACTACGGTGACGTCCTTTCTGAGATGATGACATCGTGTTTACCCCGCAAGAACCTGGCAGTTCCAAGCCGTATCCTCTTCCCATTACCTGAGGCAAGAGTTCAATTCTGAGGTTGATAACTTGCTCGAACTCGATATCATCGAGCCCTCAAAATCGGATTTCTGTTCCCTATCGTCATGGTTCGAAAACCCGGCCACTCTTTCCGCCCCCATCCTGAAGCTTCTAAACCCAACTAAACCTTTCGGCATCCAGACGAATGCCAGCGATGAAAACGTCGAGTTGAAAGTTATTAGCGCGTGAAAAAAACTACTCAGTAATAGAATGAGATAACAAAAGTAGCTTTTTTATTTGAACAAACAATGTGGCCGAGCCATGTGAGCGAATTCCTGCGCATCGGTATTACCCAAGCCCAGGTAAAAGAGACCGGTGCTAGGTAAACAGACATGCATTACACCCAACTTAAACCAACCTAGATAAATCACTACTATTGAAGGAAACAGTATTTGTAGACTGAAAATAAAGAAACACCCGGCTGCTTTTGAAAAATCAACACAGAATCTTACTTTGCAGGGAGGCCTCAAAACGAAAGCCACAAAATTGAATTTAGTACCATCGGAAAGAGTACAAAAATGCGATTGAGAGGATATGGTTCAGCGATGAATCTTGGTAGAAGAAGCCCCACCAAAAAAAGAATTAGGTTGGAATTAATTGAAAGAATTGGGCCTACAGCCAAATATAGTGTTTCTTCGATTTTGAAATTTAGGGTATATTCAAACAATATAAGAAATCTGATTTTTTTCTTGTTTGATCTATCTAATTTCCTCGTTCTTAGCCTCGAAGTAGGGTTTCGTTGTATAGTTTTCGTTGCATAACAAATAATAATTACTGTTTCCAATCATGTTGAAACAAATACCAATTTAATATGGACAAAACAGGTGGCCGGGCCATGTAAGCGCATTATTGCGCATTAGTATTACCTAATCACTGGTGAAAATATCAGGTTCTACAGAAACAGTCATGTAGTACATTATTTTAATTAATTTTAGAAGACCCTCTGGCGACTGTCTACTTGGGCATAAGTCGACGTACTCACGAATTCCTAGTACTAGGCTAATTTAAAATAACAACGTGAAAAACAAAAGAAAACAACAATAAAAATGAAAAAAGGGAAAAGGCAAAAATCAGGAAACAAGCACAGGCGTAAGGGGGAGGTACGCCTCCCCCAAGTGCAGGAACGTGCGACCTATAAAGAAAACAACAAAAAAACTAGTTAAATAAAAAGGGAGAAAGAAGGCCTCATCCAAAGTGTTATGAAGTCCACAAGTCAAAGTGAACGAACCCATCCTGAGTACAAGGGACAGACGGTCGCGACCCCGCTCATCCCTGTACCGCGACAGGTAACATGCGCGGAGATCAACCAGACTGGGAGATTCAACCAGAATGTGCCAACAGTCTTGGGGACAACGCAGTCTTCACAGTACGGCGCAGTTGAGCGCTCCATCAAATGGCGGTGCGTTCTACGAGTGTGTCCAATTTGGAGATGACAGAAAGCAACCTGAACCGTCGCGGGATTGGAGGGTAGGTCAAGGGGAACAGTCGCGGCGTAATGGCACGTAACTTTAAGTTCCCCTCGACCGTCTCCCATCTTCTTTGCGAAACAGCCAGGAGAGCTGCCCGTATTCCTGCTATGTAGTCGTATCCCAGCCCTCACCGGCGTGTTCATTCATCGCAATTCCTCAACGCCCAGTTTGCTAAGACCGTCGCATCACGGATATAGCAAACCGAAGGGTGCGGAAATTCCAATGTTCCGAGAGCACTCAAGGCGCTTTGCGAGTTTCCATAAATCACAATCCGGTCCCCGAACCGGGCATGTCGCCCAATCTCCCGTACCTAGTGGTTTATTGCCACCGGGTCGGCCGTGAAGACAGACGCAAGGCCAAGCAGAGCCTCGCTGACTTCAAATAGAGGGGATACGGCGTGCAATCCGACCAACTTTTGGGTCTTGGAGCCATCCTTATACAATGACACGGTTTCAGCGTGACACGAAGTATGCTCTTAAAAGGCCTAACGCAATACTCTAGGCGCTGTAGAAGCTTGGGGAGCAGAGGCATGGCGACAAAGAGGCAAAGGTGGTAACGTCAAGGGTGGCGTCCAAGGCAGACCCAGGGGCACCACGGTCCTGAGAACTGTAAATAGCTCTCGGAGGAGTTTCCTAGCTCTAAACCCAAATGGCTTCGGGTAAGACTGGTGACTCTCGGTGGCATAAACATCGTCGAAACCATCTGCGGATGCAGTGACAGCTGTTGGCGACTGAGGGAGGCGCTGTGCTCGCGCGTGGAGGCGAACAATGCACTCTAATCACTCACATTCGAATGGCATCTCCCCAGCAACGACAAATAGCCTCTTAATTAGAGAAGTGCGGTAGACACTGGTGACCAGGCAAAGTCCTGTTTCGTTGATCGAGCCCACCTTCTACAATACACCCTCAGCTGCGGATTCATAAAAGTCTCATCCGTAGTCAAGCTTCGAACGAACAAAGGATCGATAAAAAAGTAAGGAACGTCACGGAACGAAGAATATCCATGGTGCGGGTAAAAGAGACTCAAAAGCTGTGAATATGAGCCTCCCAGGTGAGGCGTCGGTCAAAAACAAGATTAAGGTAGCGGTTCGATTCAACCACTTTCAGGCGTACCCCATTGAGAAACTATTCTGGGTCAGGGTGTAGCTGTGGATGGTGGCAGAAGTGTACCACCTTAGTCTTGTCCAAGGAAAACCAAAACCTGTGCGCTTCGGCATAGCGAGAGATGCGGTTCAATGACTTAGAGTCGACGCTCCAGAGTTGGCATCTGGGCCGCGCCAAAAGAGATCGAAAGGTCGTCCAGGTAGAGCGTAGCGAAAACATCTTCCGGCAGGACCGAGGTGATGCCGTTGATGCTCAGGGCAAAGAAAGTAACATTCGGGACACTTCGCTGCGGGACACACTCTTCCTGATTCATTGGTCTGGAGAGCCCCCCCCCCCTCACCCGTACCTGGAATCGATGATCTCGCAAAAGTTCATCAAGTTTATAATTAGGAGGCGTCTACCCCCCCCCCTCCTTCGTGTGGAGAGTCTCCATGATACCATATCGCCATGTGGTATCATAGGCCTTATCCAGGTCGAAAAACACTGTAGCAAAGGGACTTCTCCCAAGTAAGGCCTCGCAGACAGAATTTTCTAGTCGGAGTAGAGCATCTGACGTGGAGTAAAACTTGCGGAAACCGCACTGTGCAGAAGATAGGTGGCCTCCAGTGTCAGAAAATTGGCTAATCTAACATTTGCCTATTTTTCCATCAACTTGCACACGCAGGAGTTTAGAGAGATTTGGGGAAAACCGGTCGGGGTAGAGTGATCTCTCGCCCGGTTTGCGAAAAGCGAGCACAGTATTAATTCGCCAGGAATCTTGGAGTTTACCCTGTACCCAGATCCTACTGAACAAATTTAACAGGAAGGCCATGCCTCTCTCACATAGGTGTCGAAGCATAGCGTACGAGACATCGTCCGTACGAGGAGCGGTCTCAGCGTACAAAGCATGAGTGGAGCGCAAATTGCAAAGAGTAAACCTGTCGTTGACGGGTTGCCCACCTCTCGAGCTAAAGTCAAATCCGCGACATCAAGACATGCATGGAATGCTGAGAGACCAGCATCCCGGCTAGAGAATGCGGAGAAAGCGGTCGCGAAGGATTCCGCCACGGACGCGGAGTCTGAGGTTGCGGTCCAATTCTCCTAGAGGACGGGAGGTGGGTCCAGCGAGAACTTGCCCGTAATCCTTTTGGCTCGTTTCCACACCACTGCTGGAGGGGTTCTTTCCGTTAAGTGAAGACATGTATGCCCGCCAAGAATAGCGGCGGGAGTGCTTCGAAATAGACCGGAACCTAGCCCTATCCCGACGGAATTCACCGACAGTGAAATCGTTGGTCGGTGCTTATAGCACATGTTGGCATAACGCTTCTGTTTGAGGGTGGTCTCACACTTGGCTAACCACCACGGGAGTGGTCGGCGATGAGCTTGCTGGAAAGGAACTTAACGGCCTCATCTACTGACCTAAGCTCCTCGACTTAGATAGAGAATTCAGTCAATTCCTGAAATGAAGACCAGCGCGCCCGTGCCAAGCACCACCGAGGCGGCCTCTCGGGCGCTAGTGACCCAAAAAATCCTATTTGAATGGGAAAGTAATCTCTACCATGGAGGTCATTGACCCCCCGACCCCAATCAAAATTAGGCTGTGTATCCTGAGAGCTAAAGATAGATCAATGCAGTAAAATGAAGCGGCTCTCGGGTAGTCATGTAAAAACTCATCCACATTTAGGACACCCATCTCAAGCTCGTCGATCAAGTCGGCAAGGACTTGACCCCTCAAATAAATTGTCTAGTCTCCCCAGGGGGAGTGTCTACCATTCAGGATCTCCTAGCAAAAGAAAGGGCCGCGGCAACCGTACCACGACGCAGCAGAAGTCCCTCGCGTCGAAGTCAGCTGACAGTGGAATGTACGCAAAAATAACTGTATACCTCCTATTCAGGTGCAGCTACTGCCTGAAATGAGGTATCTAAAGCAAAGACAGGAACGGACCCATCATGCCGGGTGTAAATAGCGCATCCCTATATCCGGCTCCTTTCTCTTGGTGGTGGGGTGGCAAAGCCCTTATACCCTGGGAGAGTGGGCATAGGGCACGTGCCTAACATGGTCTCCTGCAAAATAGCTAACGGGGAACGAGAGGAGACTAGCCTCCGCATTAAATCCCAGTTGAGCCTGGAGTTCGCAGCAATTCCTTTCAAGGAAAATGTCTTCCAGGCCCTACTCGGAGCAGATGTGGGGGCCGTGTAATACAAACACCTGTTAAAATTGATACAACACCTGGTAAAAACTCTTTGACCTTAGGCAGAAGGGATAGGGCATGGAAGCCGATCCCTATTCCACACACATTAAAACTGATCCAACATAAACCAAGTGTACTCCATAAACATCATTTGTAATATTCTTGTCGCTATGAAAGCTTTTGGAGCAGAGGTTTGGTGAGAAATAGTAAATGTTGGTAGCATCAATGATGGTGTCCTGGGCCTAACCAAATACAATTCAATTCATGATAGAGTTGACATTCTAGTGTTGGAATCTTGGTCGCACTAAAACAAATCAAAATGTTGTATAGGGAGAGCGTAGCGAGATCTTCTGGCAGCACCCAGGTGATACCTTCGATCTTCAGAGCAAAGAGTGTTACATTGATGACACTGCCTCTCTTTGCTGCCAGGGGCCGAAGAGGAATTCTCTTACACCTACGCTGAATCAACGATCTTGGAAAATTTCAAATAGAAAAATTGGGAGGCAACCTTTTGCCCACATAGTGAGGATGGTCTCTGATAACGTAGCCCCATCATAGGTCTTCTCAGAGAAAAAAATAGTATAGTGTAATGCTCTTTGCGAAACAAGAGCTCGCAAAGGTCATTTCCTACCCGGAGTTGACTATCCACCGTGGAGTAGAATTTGCGGAATCCCCACTCTGCAGAAGACAGGTGGCCTCCACTCTCTAGGAAAAAGCCTATTCTCATATTTACCAAATTCTCTACCAACCTGCGCACGCAGGAAACGAGAGAAATATGACCAATACCATCCGAGGTAAAGTGATATCTCCCCGATTTTTAAAAGCGAGCTACTTAACCATTCTTAAGTAGTCTGGTGGTTATCCTCTGTTCCAAACCTGTTGAAGAAATATATAAAAAAGCCAGATCTCACTCACTTAGGTTTTGAACATGTAATGCGGAATATCGTCGGTCCCAAGGGGGTGTTCTCACATGAAGCCAAAGCAGAAACTCACTAACATTAACATTTCGTCAGATGGTTTTGCGTCACTGGGTGTCAAGTCCATTCGGCGGCCTTAAGCGGCACCGCAGCGTGCATTCAAGTCTGGCGAAGCAGCATCCCGGCTAGAGAATGGGGAGAAAGCGGTCACAAGACTGGCTAGGACGCGGGTTCAGAGCCTAGATAATGGGAGGTTGGGCACGGCAATAACTCGCCCCTAATCCTTTTGAAAAGAAAGAGAGCACTAAACTGCTCATGGAGCACTACTAGGGTCGGGAGGACCTCTGGCCTCCCGAGGTTTTACCCCTATCACCCTCCCGTTGGGAAGGTTCAAATTTAGCCTCTGAAATCTGTCCATTTTTATCTGGTTTCTCAAGTCTTAACTCAGATTCTTACACAGAGGACCGGTTGGGCTCCTTTGACAAAGACTCAAATTTATTCAGACTTTGAATCAATTACCCCCCTCCTCCTTTAAAATGTTTAAATCTGAGAGGTGCCTTGCCTATTGGGTACCCTCACTTATACTGATTTATGACCTTAAGACATTCAAAACTTTCAATAATTCACGGACTAGCCTTAGAGGACTATAGCAAGTATATCACTCAAAAGAGAATATAAGAGAACATATAGGTTTCAAATAGTGTTAGATTTGGCGGAGAGTTAGAATGTCATTATCAATGGTATTACAATGTTATGATGTTTTTGCTAAAACAAATAATTACGGGAAAATCTTGTATAGTGTTGGTGGTGTAGGTGTTGGTAGAGTAAGCGAGGTGGTGTAGGCGGTGAAGGGGGTGTGGGTATAAGTGGTTGTATTAATGGTGTAGGTGGTGTGAGTGATGTAAGTTGTGGTGTAGGTAATTTAGGTGGTGGTGTAGGTGATAGTGCTGAAGGTGTAACTCGTTGTTTCGTAAATGATGAGGCAGGTGGTGCAGTTGTTGGTCGGGTAGGTGGTAGTATTTTAAGTGTTTTTGTTGTATGTATTGTAGGTACTGGTGTGCAGGTAGTTTAAGTGGTGGTGGTGTAAGTAGGGATAGTGGATGTGGTCGTGGTGTAAGTGGGGGTGGTGCAGGTCATGGTGGTGAAGATGAGTGCTGTGTAGGTAATGATGGTTTAGGTAGTGATGGTGTAGTTGGTGTCGTTGTAGATGGTGGTGTGTTAAGTAGTGGTAGTATAAGTCTTGATGGTGTAGGTGGTAGTGGTGTAAGTGGTGGTGATGTAGGTGATGGAGTAGGAAGTGGTCATTTAGGTGATGGTGGTGTAGCGGATAATGCTTTAGGTGTATGTAGGTGGTTTAGCTGGTGTCTATGTAGGTGGTGGTGGTTTATGTTGTGATGTAGTAGATGGTGGAGTAGTAGGTGGTGGTATAGTAGGTGGTGGTCAAGTGGCGGTGGTGGTGCAGGTTGTGGTGGTGTAAGTATTGTGCTGTAGGTGCTGGTGGTGTAGGGGGTGTTGGTTGTGTTATAGGTATTGCTGGTGGTGTAGGTGTTGGTGGTTTAGGTGCTGGTGGGGTAGATGGTTGTGTTGTAGTTTATGTAGGTTTGATAGTGTAGATGATATAGGCGTAGATATGTAGGTGGTGATGTAGGTGATATGCTGAAGATGTAAGTTGTTTAGTTGGTGGTGGAGTACGTGGTGGTAGTTTAGGTGGTTGTGGTGTAACTGATAGTGCTGAAGGTTTAAGTAGTTTAGGTTCGATTGTGTGGATGGTGGTGGTGTAAGTGATGTAGGCGTGAGTGGTGCAGGTGATGGTGGTGTAGGTGGTTGGAGTGTATGTGGTGTTTATGTTAGGCGTGGTGGTGGAGGTAGTGCTGCTGTAAGTGATAGTGATCTAGGTGAAGGTGGTTGAGTGATGGTATAGATTGTTTAGGTGTAAGGCAGGTAGGAGGTGCAGGTGTGGTGGGTATGTCGCGGTGCTGTACTAGTTGGTGTTTTGGGTGTTTGTGATGTGTGTGTATGTTGTATGTGTTCGATTTGTAACTAGTGGGGTTGTATTTACTGCTGTTGCAGGTGGTGTAAGTGTTGGTGGTATGGGTGTTGGTGGTTTACGTGATGGTGGTATAGGTAGTGGCAGTGTAGGCGTGAGGAGTGGTGTATGTGGGGGTGTTGTAGATGGTGATGGGGTAGATGGCATTGTTGTAGGTTGTGGTGGTGTAGGTGGAAGTGGAGTTAGTGGTGGTACTTTAGCTGGTGGTGGTGGTTTAGGTATCGATATCGGTGGTTTAAATGGTGTTGCTGTAAGTAGTGGCGCTGTTGGTGATGTAGTTGATGTAGGTGCTGATGGTGCAGGTGGTGGCCTTGTAGATGTTGGAATTAGGTAGTGCTGGGGTAGGTTGATGTGGTGGTGGTGTTGTAAGAACTAGTGGTGTAGGTAATAATGCTATAGTTGTAAATGGTTAAGGCAGTGGTTGTGTAGGTTTTGGTGTTGTAGGTTGTGGTTCTGCTGCGGCTGGTGATGCTTGTGAGCGTGGTGGTGCTCGGGTAGGTGGTGTTGGTTTAGGTTAAGGTGGCTGTGATGTGATAGGGGTGGTGTTTTATGTTATTTATGCGGTGGTGGTGTATGTGGTGTAGCTAATGCAGTTGGTGGTGTTGTAGGTTGGTGTGAGGTAGGTGAGGTTGGTGTAGGTTATGTAGTTTTACGTGGTGCAGGTTGTGGTAGTGTAAGTAGTGGCCGTGTAGGTAATACTGCTGCAGCTGTTGCTAGTTTGGGTGATGTTGTGGTAGCTTGTTGTATTGTGTGTGATGTAGGCCTTGGTGGTGCAAGTGGTCGTAGTGTAGGTGGTGTTAGTGCAGTTGGTGGTGGTGTAAGGTGTGTTATAGGTGTTGATGTACTAGGTAGTGGTGAGTCAGGTGGGGATGGTGTGGGTGGTGGTGGTGTAGGTAGGAGATGATAGTGCTGTAGGTAGTGCTGGTATAGAGGGGGTTACTCTAGGTGGTGGTGCAGTTTTTGGTGGAGTATGTGGTGGTGCTGTAGGTGATGTAGTCATAGGTAGTGTAGGTCGTCATGGTAAACGTAGGGGTGGTGTAGGTGATTTAGGTTGTGCTCTAGGTGACAATGCTCTAAGTGTAGGTGTTAGGGATGTAAGTGGTAGCAGTGTAAGTGGGGGTGTTGTAGACGGTGGTTGTATATCTTGTGGTGGTGTAGGTTGTTGTGGTATAGGTGGAGTAGGTGGTGGTGTAGTTTGTGATGTAGTTGTTAGAAGGGCATTTCTCGGTGGTTTAGGTGGTATTGCACTAAGTATACGCTGCAGGTGATGTTGTAGGTGGTGTAGGTTGTGTTGGTGTAGGTGATTTATGTGGTGGTATAGGTGATAGTCCTGTATTTGATGCTGGTGTAGGTGGTGGCAATATGGGTTGTGTAAACGTAGGTGGTGCAGGTGTTGAATGTGTAGGTGGGGGTGTAGTTGTAGTTGTTGATGGTTTACGTGCTGGTTCTGTAAGGAGTGCTGATGTAGATGGTGGTGCTTTAGATGTTCTTTTAGCGAGTGATGTTGTAGGTGGTGTTTTTGTAGGTGTTTATGGTGTAGATGATGTAGGCCTAGATGGTGCAGGTGGTGTTGTTGTTAGTGTTTGTTTTTGTAGATAGTAGTTGTGTAGGTGGTGGTGTAGGTACTGCTGTTGCATGTAATGTAGTTGGTGGAGGTGTAAGTGGTGGTAGTGTAAGTAGGGGTGATGTAGGTGGTGGTGGTGAAGGTGTGTTGTGTAAGTATTGGTGGTTTATGTAGTGGTGTTGTTGTAGATGTTGGTGTGGTGGTGGTATAAGTCGTGATGGTGTAAGTGGTAATAGTGTAGGTGATGGTGGAGTAGGTGGTGGTGGTTTAGTTGATGCTAGTCTAAGTGTTGGTGGTGGTTTAGGTGGTGGTAGTCTAAGTGGTGGTGGTGTAGGTGAATTAGGTGGTGATGCAGGGGATAATACTCTAGGTGTATATAGGTGGTTTAGCTGGTGGCTGTGTAGGTGGTGGTAGTTTAGCTGAAGGTAGTGTAAATTGTTATGTAGGTGGTGGTGATTTTAGGTGTTATGTTGTAGGTGTTGGTGGTGTGAGTAGTGATGTTGTAAGTGGAGGTTTAGGTGTAGGTGGGGGTGTTATAGGTGGTGGTTGTGGTGTGTGGTGGTGGGGTAAAGGGTTTGTGTTGTAGCTGGTGTAGGTTTGGTGGTGTATATGATATAGGCCTAGAGCTGTAGGTGGGGGTGGAGTAGATAATATGTAGAAGATGTAGGTGCTTTAGTTGGTGTTGGCGTGGATGGTGTTGTTGTTGTGTATGTGTAGGTGGGTAGGGTGTAGGTAGGGTGGTGTAGGTGGGTAGAGTGTAAGGGGTGTGTGTTGCTGAAGGTAGTGGCGATGTAGTTCATATATATGGTCATGTAGGTCATAGTGCTGAATGTCAAGGTGGTTAGGTGATAGTGTGTATTATGTAGGCGTAGGTGGTACATGTGTATTAGGTAAGTGATGGTGGTGTACGTGTTGGTGTTGTGGTTGTTAATGTTGTATATGTGCGTTGTAGGTGTTCGATTTGTAGGTAGTGGCGTTGTAGGTAGTGATGGTGTGGGTGTTGGGAGTATACGTGATGGCTGTGTAGGTGGTGGTGGTGTAAGTGGGGTGGTGGCTGTGTAACTATGGGGGCTGTAGATGGTGGTTGTGTAGGTGGTGGTGTAGGTAGGTTGGTGGGGTGGGGTGTAGTAGGTGGTTTTAGTGTAAAAGGTGGCCTGTAGGTGTTGGTGATGTATGTGTCGGTAGTGTATGTTTAGTGGTGTAGATGGTTTTGGTGAAAGTGGTGGCACTGTAGGTGATGTAGTTGTAGGTGGTGTGTCTGGGGCAGGTTGTGAAGGGCAGGTAGTTGTGGTGTAGGCCTAGGTGGTGTAACCGATGGTGGTGGTGTGGGTGGGGCAGGTTGTGATAGTGCAGGTTGTTGTGGTGTAGGCTTAGGTGGTGTAAGCGATGGTGGTGGTGTAAGGGTTGTAGAGGTTGATAATCTAGGTAGTAAGGGTGTAGCTGGTGGTGGACTAGGTGGTAGTGGTCGTATAGGTAGTGGTTTAGTAGGTGAGTTAGGTGGGGCTGTAGATAATAGTGCTGTAAGGGGTGGTGATGTAGGTGGGGCATTGTAGGTAATGTAGGCGTAGGTCGTGAAGTTGGTGATGGAGTAGCTGGTGGCGATTTAGTTGGTGTAAATGTTGGTGGTGGAGGCATTGTAAGTAGTGATGGTGTAGATAGTGGTTTTTGTAGGTGATATAGGCGTAGTTGGTGCAGGTGGTACTCCTGTAGGTGGTTGAAATGTAGATGGTGAGAGGGTAGGTGGTAGTGCTTTAAATGTTGGTCGTATAGGGAGTCATGATGTAGGTATTGGTCTGGTAGGGAGTGAGGGTGCAGGTGGTGTTGTTGATAGTCATCTAGGTGTAGGTGGTGATGGTGATAACGCTGTAGGTGTAGGTAATTGTTGGGTAGGTGATGTAGGTGCAGATGATGGTCTTGTAGGTGTTGGTTTTAAAGGTAGTGTTGGAGTAGGTGGTGATGGTGTAGGTATTAGTGGTATAGGTGATAGTGCTATACTTGTAGCTGGTTAAGGTAGTGTAGATATTGGTGTTTAAGGTGTTAGTATTTAAGTCGTTGCTATTATTTGTGGTGGTTTTGTTGTGGTTGCTCGTGCTTGTGAGGTTGGAGCTGCTAGGGTAGGTGGTGTTGGTTTAGGTAGTGGTGGTGGAAGAGCTCGTGGTGGGATAGGAGTTGGTGGTGTGGGTGGTGTAGGTGGTGTTGTGGTAGGTAGGTGTGGTTTTGGTGCGGTTGGTGTCGGTGATGTTGTTCTAGGTGGTGTAGGTTGTAGAACTGTAGGTGATACTGCTGTAAGTGTTGCGAGTTTGGGTGATGTTGGTGTAGGTGGTGGTATTGTGTGTGATGTAGGCCTTGGTGGTGCAAGTGGTTGTGGTGTAGGTGGTGCTAGTGTAGATGGTGGTGGTGTAAGGTTTGTGTTTTATGTGTTGATGTACTAGGTAGTGGTGGTTAAGTTGGGAATGGTGTCGCTGTTAGTAGTGTAGGTAGTGGTGGTGAAGGAGGTTGTATAGTAGGTGATAATGTTGTAGGTGCTGCTGGTATATGTTGTGGGGGATAGGTGGTTGGTGCGATGTAGCTAGTGGTGCTGTACGTGTAGGTGTAGGGGGTGTTGCTATAGATAATGTAGTCATAGTTAGTGTAAGAGATGGTGGTGTAGATGATTTGGGTGGTGCTGTAGGCGAGAGTGCTATAGGTGTAGGCAGTATAGATGTTGGTGGTTCAGGTGATGATGGTGTAGGTTTTGTTGGCGCAGGTAGTGTAGAGTTGGTGTTGTAGGTGGGTTGATGTAGGTTGAGTACGTGCTGCTGCTGTAAGTGGTGGAAGTGTAAAATGTGGTGGTGTAGGTTGTAGTGTAGTTGGTTGTGCTGTAAGTGTCGGTGGCTTAGGTGGTGTTGCTGTAAGTAGTGACACTGCATGTGATGTAGTTGTAAGTGGTGGCACTGCAGGTGATGTAGTTGTAAGTGGTGTAAGTAGTGGTAGTATACGTAGGGCTGGTGTAGGTGATAGCGCTGTAAGTGTTGGTGGTTTAGGTGGTGTTGGTTTAAGTGATCTATGTGTAGGTTTTGGTGGTGCAGATAGTGTATGTGTTGGTAGTGGCGGTGTAAGTAGTAGGGTTGTAGATGATGGTGGTGTAGGTTGTGGTGGTGTACATTGTGCTGGTGCACGTTGTGCTGGTTTAGGTTATGGTGGTGTAGGTTATGGTTATGTAGGTTGTAGTGGTGTAGGGGGGTTGGTGTAGGTGGTGGTGCCGTAGGTGGTGGTAGTGTAAATGATGGTGCTATAGATTGTAGTGTAGTTGTTGGTGCTGTAGGTGTCGGTGGTTTAGGTGATGTTGCTGCAAGTAGTGGCGCTGAAGTTGATGTAGTTCTAGGTTGTACAGGTTGTGCTGGTGTATATAGTGGTGGTGTCGGTGATTTAGTGATGATGTAGATGATAGTGATATAGTTGATGCTGGTTTAGGTGATGATGGTGTGAGTAGGGGGCATTGAGGGTTATGTAGATGTAGTTGGTGCCGGTGGAATTGTTGTTTGTAGTTTAGGTGTTGGACTTGTGGGGAGTGATGTTGTAGGTGTTTATGGTGTAGTCAATGTAGGCACAGATGGTGATGTTGCAGCTGTTGGCGCTGTATGTAGTATGATAAGTGGTTGTTGTGTAGTTGGTTGTGTTTTAGGGGATAGTGTTGTATATGTAGGGGGTTATGGCGGTGGTTTTGTAGGTTGCGGTAGTGTAGGTGTTGGGTTTTACGGTGTTGGTATTAGTGTTGGTGTAGGTGGTGGTGCACGGGAGGTGGTTATGGTAAAGGTGGTGGTTCTGGTGCGGGTTGTGGTGCTGGTGCTGGTGTAGGTGGTGGTTGTAGTAATAGTGCTATAGGTATAGGTGGTTTAGGTGGTGGTTGTGTACGTGATCTAGGCGTAGGTGTTGCAGGTGGTGTTGTGGACGGTGATGGTGTTGTAGGTAGTGTTACTGTAGGTGGTGTTGGTGTAGGTTGGGGTGGTGCTGGTTGTCGTGTACGCATTGTACGTATGGTAGTGTAGGTAGTGATGGTAGTGTGGATGTCGTTAGTGTAGTTGTTGGTGGTGTACGTATGGTAGTGTAGGTAGTGATGGTAGTGTGGGTGGCGTTAGTGTAGCTGTTGGTGGTGTAGTAGGTGATTGTGGATTAGGTAGTGTAGGTGGTGGTAGTCTACGTTGTAGTGGTGTAGGTTTTAGGGGTCTAGGTAGTGATGTAGTTGGTAGGGGTGTATATGGTGTAGGAGAGGTGGCTAGGCTGTGTATGTGATGATTCGAAAGAAAATGTAAAACAAATAAGGGTTTCAAATTTTGTTAGAATCTGTCGAATAGTTACATAACCAAGTTCTCTTGGGGCACTTGGGTCTGGAGAACCTGCCGCCCATCGTGGTTTCATTTGTAGCTGGGGCATCGTAACACCATCCATCACCCAATGGGTGAATAGTGTAACAAGTGATGGTATCCTACTAGAGTGAAGGCATTTTCACCCGTCAAAAAATGAAAGGTGAAAATTTTTGTATATTTTGTTTTGTTATTGACAAATGGAGGATGTTTTAAGGACCTAATTTCATTTAGCAAAATTAGTATAATTTATTTTGCAAAGATTTAAAAAGGGAGATATTGATACACAAATAAATATGATTCAGTTTAAAGGATTAAAGAAATAAAATTATACTATCATTAATACTTTTATTTAGCTTTTCATTCATATTCTTAATATTCTTTCATATTCTCATCCTTTTTTCGCAATCATTTCTCTTTTCCTTCCTTAAAAAACAAAGCAATGATGCGCAGATGTTTTTAATTCTCTTATTTTTCCTAGTTCTCTTCTTTTTCTACTTCTTAACATATTCTTCTCTTAGGTTCTAAGTCTTGGCCTTCTTGAAACCCGACTCGTCCTTCGATAAAATTCAATCCTTCCTTCGCAAACCTGACTTCTAAACTCCTCTATTACTCTGTCATATTCTTGATCTTACTCCTACATCATTTCTATCCCATCTAATCCTCCCATTTCTATTAAGGAGACTGATCAACAAATTGAATTGAGCGATGAACAATTTTTCAGGAGGTCAGGAGCTCGTCAAAATGATGCGGTGGACCGGAATAAAAGTTCTCGACAACCGACCCAACACAACCACGCGATTACTTATGTCGTAGAATGTCCACCCTTTTTTTGTTCTAAGAGTGCTAAGAGTGCTAATATATTAATATTTTAATATCTTAGAGAATAGAGCCGTTGGAAACACGTAAGAATATAGAGAAACGCACAATAATCCCCAAATAAACTTATATTTTAACTTTAACCCTTGAATACACAACATCTAAACATTAACTACAGCAATCCTCTGAATATTATCATAAACAAGAATTAATTAAATGAGTTTGACCCTCAAAAATTGGACGAGAGTAAGTTGAACTTAACAAAGTTAACTTAATGTTTGGTTTGATAACCAGGGACTAGCTCGAGGATGAGCTTCTTCTTAGCCCCTTAAGGTAGGTAGCCCTGCCTCTATTGCAGGGTACTTCTTGGTCTGGTGAGCCAAGTACACTACCAATCCAGTCTAGGTAGCTCGGTTTTAATCGAGGACTTCGTCACCTGGAGTCTGACGTATACTACCTCGATTTTCCTCAGTGTTCCTCATTTATACCTTGTCACCCCACTGGGGAAGTGGTAAGGGGGGTAGGGGCTTGAGGACAGCCCCATAAGAGTTCTTATGCCCAACGGTTTTTCCCACCGAGTCTTACATCGGCTCCTCGTTAGCCTTCGATCTTGGTTGAAACACGTCTCCAATTTCTTATTTGACGTGAAATTGAATCTCACTCTCCTGGGGGAGATCTTGCATTTTGACCTTTAGGGTCTTTCATGGCGCCGAGTGATGCGACGCTGCGGTTAAGTGCTGGACCCGCCGATGCCTTCGGCCGGATGTCTTTGCGGTAACCGCCTTGTGACTGCACCACGAGTGAACGGGGAGGAGGGGGGAAGTGACGATTCCCCTACAACTTATATAAACTCGGTATCACAGTTGGGAGATAAAGATCAAAAGTAAAGTACCTCAAATATTGAATAATAAAAGGAAAAGTAAAATGACAACCTTTTTGCCTATTTATAATAGAAGTGAGCTTTTTAATAATCAATGTTTACCTCATAAGGAATTTCATCTCAGTTCATTCGAAAATGAATAAATTTTCAAAGATTTTAAAAAGTAAATTGGTTTAAGGGAAAAGGGTTAACAAAATATTTAGTTTGTCGCGAATTTTGGTGGGTCTAAATATGATATATTGAAGGAAAAGTGATTTAGATTGGGAAAAAAGAGTAATTGAGGAACAAGACAAAGAATATTAAGCAGGAAAGGAAAATTACGATAATTCATTTTATATATTAATACTTTAATACAACTTTATATTTATATATGGAGGAGGGGAGGGTGGAACTGGGGCAATGCCCTTGGTACAACAGAAATTCGAGTGAAAACAAAATTGGCGAATTCTCTCGGGTCTCCTTTTTCTAAAATTTGAATTCTCTCAATATCATTTCCAAGCAGGTTTAGACCCAAGGACAATTGACGGAGGACGTTAATATTTGCGTTCCCGTCGTTGAGGTTTATAAATGTATATTTACTTATGAGGGGGGCTGGTTTTCTACCCGCCTCTACCATTTCCCCATTCCCTCCCCCCGTGTTTAAGTTCCTTCTCTAACCCCCAAACTGATCTAATTTATAGCTTGGGCACCCTTGCTTCAGCTGACATCTGGGGGGCTGTGTCCTCTTCCAGCCCCAACGTGGGGGAGTTTTCTCTCCCGGTCGGAATACCACATTTGCACTTCCCCCCCAACTTCCCCGCTTTCTCCACAGATCTCCTATGGGAGATGTTAGGTTCTTGTAGTGGTAGTAGTATGGTCTTCGGATGTCTGGGTACAACCTCTCTCTCGTCTTGACTGGTTCGCTACCATAACACTCTAAAGATGGTCGTGTTACTTCTTGGTCTTGCCTCTAACAGTAAATATTTTCAGTAGAGGGCTTGTGGTAGTCTGCTGGTTATGGTTTTGTCCCTGTATTATTTGTATGTTGTTCTTAGAGGCAAAAATTGACTGTAGATTTTAACTGTTTCTGGGTCGCTGATTTTGGTGTTTTTCAAAGACATATGAAGCGTTTTGCGACTTTTGAAATGGTACTTCTTCAACTAAAGATGGCAACTATGTAATCGACTTAATGCAAGAGAATGGTTAGTATGTAATCAAACTTATGCAAGAGAATGACAAGTATTTAATCACTGAATGCAAAAGAATAGTATTTAGGTAATCCGCCCCAATGCAAAAGAATGGGAATTATGTAATCATCGCATATAAGAGAATGGCAAGTATGTATTCAACCCAGTGCACAAGAATGGCAATTATATATTCAAACTTATGCAAGACAATGGCAAGTATGTAATCAAATTAATAAAAGATAATGGCAAGTATGTAATTAAACAATTGTAAGAGAAATGGCAATTATGTAATCAACTCAATGCAAGAGAATAGTTTGTAGGAAATCAACCCAATGAGATTAGCAAGTGTAAGTAGGTAATCAACCTAATGCAAAAAAAAATAGCAAGTATGTAATCAACGCATTCAAGAGAATGGCAAGTCGCTAATCATCACAATTTTCCCAAGCTTTAATGTGACCGATCCTTTTCTCGAGGCGCTCTGTAATTTTCATTTGTCCAAAACAAAATTCTTTAACGCTCTCGTTCTGCTTCCTGTACACTCATTAAGATGATGTTATTTGGTCCTGTAATCATTCATATATATATATATATATATATATATATATATATATATATATATATATATATATATATATGAATGCAATAAACTACATTGGAAAAGAAAACAGAATAAATTTTTCTTACATGCGTAGCATAGTGTACTATCGGCATACTTTTAACTGCGATAAAAGCGGTGCTCGCTGTCTCAGTGTGCATGGCTCGAAAAAGGTAATAAATATTACTGTTAGAAAAATTTATTCCGTTTTCTCTTTCAATGTGGTTTATTGCATTCATCTTCATCATTCTCTCGCGCTACTTTGAGAAATATATATATATATATATATATATATATATATATATATATATATATATATATATATATATATATATATATATATATATATATATATTTTATATATATATATATATATATATATATATATATATATATATATATATATATATATAAAGGAAAAAGCTCACAGTGCATGTGAGTCAAAGTTATGCAGATACCCCACAAAGAAAAAGTGAAAAACGATTCCGAGTGCTTTCGTCTTTATTCTTAAAGACATTTTCAAGAAATTAACAGGAGGCTGGACATACGAGAGGCGGTCAATAAGTTTTAAAAATCGGGAGGGCAAAACAGAGGAAGGGGGATGGCTGTTTGTGAGGGTGATAGGACAAGTTTTTACAAGTCAGGACCTGCAGCCGCACGCTCCTGCCTCGTCTATTTAAGAAGCAGTAGCTGATCGCAGATCGTCAGTCACAAATTTTTGAACAATGGATACGGTTAGGCATCGCGCAGTGATCAAATTTTTGAACAATGGAGAAGGTTGAGCATCGCGCAGTGATCAAATTTTTGACCAAGGAAGGCAAGAATGCAAAAGAGATTCATGAAGGCATGGTTGCAGTGTACACCGAGCTGCCCCTTCCTTTGCAACTATTGCTCGCTGGAATAGGGAGTTCCGCCATGGTCGTGAGTCTCTTGAAGATGAACCCCATCCAGGAAGCCCGTCAGGCGTGACCAACGAGGACAATGTGGCCCGTGTGGAGAGGATGATCCTCGAAAATCGACAGGTGAAGGTCGAAGAAATCGAGCAAGAACTTGTAATATCACATGGAAGTGTTATCAACATCATCCACGACAATTTGGTCATGACCAAGGCCTCTGCCCGTTGGGTCCCTAGAAACCTCACGAACCCTTACGCCCCATGATCGACTTCAACGTAATCACAGTTCGGAGGAGCTGCTGCTCCTGTACAACCAAGACCCGGCGTCATTCGAGTCACGCATAGTGACAGGTGATGAAACGTGGTTCCATCACTGGGATCCCGAGACCAAGCTCGAAAGCATGGCCTGGAAGCAGAGGGGCTCTCCGACCCCTATCAAGTTTCGGACCCAACCCTCAGCCGGGAAGATCATGGCCACCATCTTCTGGGATCTGAGGGAGTGTTGAGGGTGGACAATGCGCCTCATGGGAGGACCATCACAAACCAATATTACGCCGAGGAACTGGCTGGGTTGAAGAAGTGCATCCGTCAGAAGCGGCGCGGCAAGTTGACACGCGGTGTCCTGCTCCTCCACGACAATGCCCCTGTCCACAAGGCAAGAGTTGCACAAGCTTCCCTGCGCGAGTGCGGATTCGAGGAGCTCAACCTATCCCCCCATCCCCTCCTACAGTCCAGATCTAGCCCCGAGTGACTACTTTTTATTCCGCCAGCGCAAGGCTGCACTGCGTGGACGCCGGTTTGGGGACGATGAAGATGTCCAACTCGCCGTCCAGGAGTGGATTGAATAGCAGTCGTGAAATTTCTGGTTGTCGGGAATTCGAAGCCTTAGGGACAAGTGGCGCAAGTGCATTGAAGTCGAGGGTATTTATATTGAAAAATAATAAAACACTTTTCCTTATATCTCGTTTCCTTATATCTGAATTGCAAAACTTATTGACCGCTCCTGGTATGTGAATTGGAAATGGTCCCAACCTAAGGGTTTAGTAGAGAGGCTAACCATTTTGATAGGGTATAGGAAACACACCCAACAGAGCTAATGATGGGGCGCATTGGATTATCAGGTTTAATACAACCATAAAGATAGTGAATGGAAGATTTAAATTTGCTAATGAGGTCAGGGGATCCTTTAAGTAGAGAGCGAACAGTTGAGTGAAACAAAGCCTACTTCATCAAAGAAGTATATCACTACCACAAAGAATACCACGACAAAAGCGGTTTATGTGTGGAGTGATTAGAAAGGGCCATTCTCCTACATAAAAGTGGTGTCAGGTGTGGAGTGATCAGAAAGGGCCATTCTGCAACAAACGTGGTGTCAGGTCTGTAGGTTTTTATTATAAAGAACCCAGCAGTGTCTAATTAAGGTAGAGCCAACACGTAAAGGAGTACCAGGAATAAGAGAATAATTGACGAGAGGAAAATTGGTAGAGTTAGGGGTGGAAACAATCTGAAGGTAATTGTTAGGCCAAGTGGTAAATTTGTTGTCGGAGTGGTATTTCAATCAGCATAGTAGTGGGATTAAGGGTAAGTTAGGCTGCGTGCTACCTGGTGAGTGGTGGCATAATTACCTGAGAGTAGAGCAAGGAAAAATCGATGGACCAGCACAAAATGGATCCGGTCGAAAGATTTTACCAACCAGCCCAAAGTCTGGGACTTGAAGGCAAAGAGATGCATGACTATGTCATGGTAGAACTGAGAATAGATTGCGAAGAAGAAAGAAGAGATTTTGATAGAGAAGAAGAACAAGAAATAATAAAATTTGATAGAGAAATGGAAAATATAAGAAGAACGGGAAAAAGAGAACGCGAAGCAATGGAAATACGAATAAACCGAAAAGGTGAAGAAGACCGAATACAGCGGAAAATAGAAATAGAGGAAAGAAGATTCTCGAGCGGAAGTAAAACAAACGAAAGAATAAGACAGTTAAAAAAAAGAAAAAAAGAATTCAGAATAAGGATAGAAAGGGAAGATGAAGAAAGAAGAATAAAGATATAGCTGTAAGATGAAGAAAGAAGAACCCGATGGGAAAGCGAAATAGCGAACGCGGAAATAGAAACCAAAGAAAGGATAAAGAAGAGGGAACAAGAGTCCAAAGAGAGGAGAATAAAGATAAAAAAGAAGTAAATGAAATAAGAATACAGAGGGAAAAAGAACTTGCTCAAGCTGAAAGAGAAGAGAAAGAAGAAAAGGAAAGATTGCTCGCACTCGAAAGAGCATCTATCGAGAATCAGATAGAGGTCGAGGAAATTTTAGCTCGGCCTGGACCTAAGAAAGGACCATCGATGGAAACCCAGCCAAATAAGGTAATGATGCAAGAAGTAGAAAGTAGCGATGAGGTACCAGCAGGGGTACTTAAGGATAAACCTAGTAGGAGAACCCAGTCAAATGGGGTAATGATGGACGAAGAAGAAAGTAGGGTAGAGGTACGAGCAATTGTACATGAGGAACTACCTACGAAGAGAACTGAGTCAAATGAGTTGATAAGGAAGGAGGAAAGAAGTGTTAATGCGATACACCCAGGTAAAACTAGTCAAATGGTAGACGTGGATGAGTATCCCCTACCCCTAGTAGTCTCCTCCCCAACGGAACGTCCACGGAGCTACCATTAAAACTCCAATTCATATTGAGCGCCACGCCCATTAACGACCACGCAAGGAAATTTTTCTTCGATCCCCAAAGATCGAACCCAGACACGATCTCCCCATGTACCTGGTTAAAGGAGACCTATGGCACCCACGCACCCATCAATTATGCCCCGCTGCAACAGGTCGCTTTAGCCATAAGGTTCAGTTTAAAGTTAGTCAAGTACCATAAGAAGGGTAATTCGAGTAGGTTGAAATACCGCTACCATTTAGTGACGTACTTGGGTAGACTCCATAACCCGAATGGCCGACTCAGGCGCGGTAGGATAATGGTCACACAGGACCATTTTAATATTAGCTCCATCAAAGGAGCCGATAAAGTAGAGCCGCTCTATAAGCTGAGGCGTAATACCAGTGAGGGTTATTTCAGTACCTAGTAAGCGTGAAACCAGGTTTTCATTTATTTTTAGTGTTAGTAGTTATCGGTAGGATTTAAGTTCTTAAAAGCTTAGAAATGTAAGGAAGTAGCTTGTTTTTGTGTTTTTGTTTTGTTGCGTGTAATCGATGAATTAGGTTTTTGTTATTTGAAAGTTAAATTGTATTGCGAGTACGTTAAGTTAGCTGTGTAACACACACACCCAGTAGGCTCTCGAGGTCTAGTTCGACCCAATAACTGTGTAGGCGTGCGCGTGTGCGCTCAAGTTTAAAGAAACTTAAAGTAAGAGAGGGCTCAAAGATATACAACTTTGCTGTACTCGACTAGGTTGAGTTAGTTGTTTTGAGTTCCCGCGAGTCACACTGCCCCATTAAGTTCTTCGGAGGGAGGTGTGTAGGGAAATCGTCACCCACCCGTTCCCTCTGAGTGGAGACCTGAGATGGTTACCGCAAAAGCATCAGGCCCCGGCACCCTGGGGTCAAAGTCGTAACCACAGCGCCTCGCCACTCGTCGCTATGAAAGGCTTAAAGGTTAAAATGCAAGATCTCCCCTACAAGAGTGATATTCAATTTCACCTCAAGTAAGAAATTGGAGACGCTTTTCTCTCAAGCTCGAAGGCTAACGAGAGCCGATGTAAGACTTCGTGAGAAAACCGTTTGGAATAAGAGCCCTCCTGGGCCCGTCCCCAAGCCCCCCCCCCCTTCTTCCCCCCTCCCAGTGAGGGGACGAGGTATAAATAAGAAACACTTAAGAAAATCGAGGTAGAATACGTCAGTCTCCAGGTGACGAAGTCCCCAGATTAAGATCGGGCTACCGAGACTGGACAGGTAGATTTCTTGGGTTGTTAGACTACGAAGTACTCTGCAAGAGAGGCAGGGCTACCTAAGGGGCTAAGAAGCAGCTCATCCTCGAGCTAGTCCCAGGTTATCAAACCGAACGTTAAGTTAACTTGTTCAAGTTCAACTTACTCTCGTCAGAGAGACTCCTCCTATCCTGGTGCATCGTAAACGCCAGGAAAATTCCTCACCCTTGAGGAATTACGAAAAGAAGAGGAAAAAGGCTCCACCTCGAGCCCATTACCCGGTGGCCACACCAAACTCATAAGTTAACTTGGTTGAGGAACCAAGTTCAACTTATTCTCGTCAGAGAAACCCCCCCTACTCGATCCTCACCCTTGAGAAAGACTGGAACTAAGAATAAGCTCATCCTCGAGCTAGTTCCTGGTTACCAAACCGACCTTTAAGTTAACTTATTCAAGTTTAACTTATTCTCGTCAGAGAAACCCCCCTCCTCGATCCTCGCCCTTGAAGAAGACCCTCCCCGAGTACAGTCCTGGCTCATGAAGAATTAAGTAACGAAGGAGAAAAGCTCCTCCTCGAGCCTGTTACCCGGTGATCACACCGAACTCTAAGTTAACTTGGTTTAAGAACCAAGTTCGACTTACTCTCGCCAGAGAGACCCCGCCTACCTTGGTGCCACCTAAAGCACCGTGATTGTTCTCGTCATTGAAGACCCTCCCCCCTCCCCATTGAATACCGTGTGGACGCCTATCTGCTACCCTCGCCAAAGTACCTCGTGATCTCGACCACCTCCATCTGTCCGGTCGGCACGTGCCGTGGAGACAATAACATTCCTGAGGTATTTAAACTCCAGTAGAGTCAATAAGCCTAAATCTTGTATATTGAAGTGCGTAGCGAATTTAGGCAATTTTAGAGGGTCGAGTTAATTGAAGTAATTATTGCGTATTATAATATTCCGAGTATTCCTGTGGGGAATGTTTAGTTATTGTGTATTAAATTGTTAAAGTTAAAATATAAGTTTATTTGGGGAATTATTGTGCGTTTCTCTATATCCTTACGTGTTTGAGACGGCTCTTCTTTAAAATAACAATATTAGCACTCTTAGAACGAAGCCTACTTCATCAAAGAAGTATATCACTACCACAAAGAATACCACGACAAAAGCGGTTTGTGTGGGGGGTGGTCAGAAAAGGGCATTCTCCTACATAAAAGTGTTGTCAGGTGTGGAGTGATCAGAAAGGGGCATTCTACTACAGGGTCCATTCTTTTCTCTTCATTCTAGCAGGAGAATGGAGAAATAGTTAGGCTGATATAAAACTCTGATTATTTGGCCCACTATGGTTTATCTCCGCCCCCCCCCCACAATCTCCTTTGGGAAATCTGATGGTGGTCAGATAATAAAGCGAAATTTTGATAATCTCAGACCATCTTCGATAAGCTCTAAGCTCCACCTAATCCTGGCGCCTCCCAATTGCCTATCGCAAATCCATCCGAGAAAAACGACTTAGATGGAAGAAAAACTGAGGAGAAAGTAAAAGAATAGGTTTTCGGAGCCTATTGATGTCTCTTCCCTCTCTCCTGTGAGCGAGGGAGAAGAGAGGGCGAGGTATGGAGCTCAGACGCCCCTCACTCAAATCTATCCCCCCAGAGACTGTGAGAAATAAAGGAACAGAGAATAAAGTTTAAATGGAGATAAAGATGGGATGAGTATGGAAATAAGGGAAAGAGTAAAAAGTGGGCATAGGTGGTGTTGGTGGTGTTACTCTCTTGGTATGTAGTACTTTTATCTTCTTTTGTCCCTTCCCTGCTATTGATTGTCCCTGTACCTTGTAAACCCCGTTTGGGAGCGACAGGAGCAAACCATTTCCTAAGGGGCTTTCGCCATTATTTCTCACTCTGGAAGGTGGGTTGATTATTCTATAGCTGATGTTCATTTATTTAGCCTTGGAACAGCCTATGTGCGCTTGTTGCGTCATATCTTTGTCTCTTCGCATTTTCTGCGGGCTGTTCGTTAATCCTACGTAGGCTAAGAAACGCGCAATCCCTTTTTGGTGTGCGCTTTCCAATCTGAGAATGTGTATTGCCTTCTTACGGTCCCCTTACATTCTTTTGCTCGCGAACATTTTGCAGGTCGGATGTCTTTTTTTATCCTGTGGTACATTCCGTTCACCATCTGCAGTGCACAGTTTCTTTTGGAACATTGTAGATTCTAACAGATACTGTGTGGCTTGAATTGGGGGTTGAACCCCATACAAGACCAACCGTTTCTGTTTTTGTAAACCGTTTTAGCCCCCCGCAATGTCATATGCGAGAACTTTTTGTGCTATTTTTTAATTGATTGTAGCTTCTCCGCAGGATGTTCGTTAGTCCTTCGGGAGAATTGGAAGTACGAACTCCCTTCTGAGATTCTCCTCTGTCAGTTAGGAGTACGCCTTGCCCCCCTAAAGTCATTTGTGGGGTTTCTTTGTAATTTTTCTTTCTGTGACTTTGATTTTTGCACTGGCCTTATACGGGGTGCCTTCCTTGGGGGAAGGGAGCGTACAGTATCTTTTGAAACAATTGCCATGTGTATGGGTGTGCGTATTGATTGGGAGTGGGTGGTTGGGACAACCGGACACGCGCCAATCCTTCTTATGCTGTTGTGCGTATTTGCCTATGTGTTTTTCATGGCTACGTAAGTAACCATACACAATTGCAGTTTTTTTTGACATTATTTCGTTTTCTTTGGATAATGATAGATAACCACGCTAATAATTTTTTGGGCAATTTTCGAAGAATTTCTTCACTGTAATTGTTTTTCTATTATTTTTTCCCAATCCCTTCTTCGTATCCACCGTTTATTATTTGTGACTTCTGTCCCTTGATGTGCGCCTCTAGCTTTTAGTTCCAGCCTGTTATCGGCCGTTTCCTTCTACCTGTATGCGCCTAATTCCTGGTTTCTCGACCTGGCTTAGTCGCACCTGTTTAAGGTAGTCACTTTTTTGGAATCTTACACCATTGTCTTTCCTTTTTGACGATGGTTACAAATAAATAAACTTTGAATTTAGTATCCCCCCTCCCCCCAAAAAACCAAAAGAACATTCAACTGAAAACCTTTAGCTTGTTTTGAACACCAATCTTCTGCAACACGTAGACACGGTTCGCGCGTATACATAGGGTTACTAACTGCAAAGAATTCGTACCTAATTTCACTTACTGATAAATTTATAGCGGCAGCATCTTCTTTTTAATCTTTTGTTTGCTGCAGGTTACATCTGGAAAGCAAAGTAACTATTAGTTGCTACATCGGAGTGCAGCGTATCTATGCTGGGTGTTTTATATATAGGTTCGCTATTTGAGCCTATATGTATATGTATATATATATATATATATATATATATATATATATATATATATATATATATATATATATATATATATATATATATATACAGTGCTCTCTGGACATTTCTATAATAAAATCCCCCTGGGAAACTTAAATATATATATTTGTATAAAATTCAAATCATTCATGAAATTTATGTACAACTTAATAATTCATTCATTTTACTCAACTATTGTGTATTAAATCATTCATGCAAATTTATGTACAACTTAATAATTCATTCATTTATTTTACTTAATTTTTTCAATTCAATCATTCAATTATTTTATGCATAACTTTTTGCAGTTCATTTATTTTATGTAACCTTTAATAATTCAAATTTTCCGTGACGAGAAATTGATTGCATTTAACACACTGTTTCAAACAATATCTCTTAGAATTTCACGCATATACAAACACACGCATTTCACCAATTGTGAAATAACGTGAACTCACTCTCTTATTTATTTACGCGTCACCATTAATTCTGGTTCGACTTTATTTTTAATCAAGGTCAGTTATAAATCCTCTCACACTTATTCTCTGCAAACTGCCATACGAGAGTAGGTCCTAATTCTGGTTACTTCTCGCATTACATATCCCAATTCACAGTCCATCATAGTCACTTTTATTTCACTTTCACTTTTACTTCATTTTCACATCACATCTTATTTTACATATTTTTACTTTAAATCAGTTACGTTACCACATCTTAGGTTGTATTCCTAATTCAACTCTCTCATTGTTCATTCGTTGATTTTGTAAATATATTTATTTGTTTAGTTCTGTTTTTCTTACAAACCGCGTTGAGAAGTTTTCTAAATTCATTTCACGTGAGTCGTTAGGCCTAATTATTAGCAGACGACGATTTCCATCTGAACTCAACAAATTTATGGTAATGGTTTTCAAATAGCTATTTAGGCTGATTTATTAACTAAAATCAATCCCATTAATAACCAAATACCAATATATATATATATATATATATAATGTTCGTATAGCTGCAGGTAACATTTCTATTGCTTCCTTACTGCGGCTAAAATTTGAAAACGGAAGCCCGTTTGTCATTTGTCCCTTCCTGGACGTTATATGCGCATTTAACTAATTTGTTTGTGGGGAAGGCTCTGGTTCTAGTCGCGAACGCTTCGCCATGAGGAGAGCCTGCTGGTACTCGAGGTCATCGATTGGTCTCCACTGCCAGGTCAGTGACGTCTAGCACGTCCCATCGGTAATCAGATGGGCGATTTTAAATCGGGTTGAAGTTCGCGAAAACCAGCACTGGAACCGACTTAAAGATATTGGTTGTTCCTTGATACTTCCCGCTCAGTCGATCTGCGTTCTTGCATTTCTCCAAGGTTGAAGGCGCGGGCGTCGATCCTTGGTACGGCAAAGGTGATCCCATAGACTGGTCGCCAAGCAGGAACGCCACGTCCTGATCCCGCCGTCCAGTATGTTGTACCGAAAGCAGGCAGAGAGGAAATGGGCCATTAAGTGTTCCCATTTCCCTGACCCAGATTACCTTCCTGAGTGTCTGCTGCCGGAGCCGCTCAACTGTCTCGACCTGCCATACTCGTAGCCCCTCGCCCAGGAACATATGGCAATGCCCCTTTCGTATTTGGATAGCCTTTATCTCCAAGACCCTTTCGTCCAAGTACCGCTTACGTGAAATGTAACATCCGGGGTTCTTAAACAGCTGGTGGTCGAGCCCCAAAAGGCCTTTAATTACTTGCTCGCAAGTGATTGGACCAGTGATCGCGGCCACTTGGGGCTGCAGGTGAGCCGCTGGGCGTCGTGCCCTCAGTCTCAAAGGTTTCCCCTTAGGTACACTAGGCATATTTGTACGCGTTCTAATGCGCAGTTCAAAGTGTATCGCTCGGTGAATCCGCTTGGCCACCCCGATCCGCACATGTAGCGTTGGATGTGCGGGGTATTTGTGGTCGGATCGACCTCGTACCCCTACACGGCCCCTACATGTCGAAAAAGGAAGGGAACTTGATCACCATGGGGGGATTGTTCCAGTTAAAAGGCCACATGGACACCTGGCTGGAGGGAAAGTAGGCTCTTTGGTCAAAAAACATTGGGTACGGGAGGTACACACACTTCACCTACCACTTACGTCGAGGGTAAACGCGAAGAACGTGGGCGCGGAGAGGGAGATAGGCAGGAAGCATATCGGTAAACTGTAGGCATGTTTCTAATCACTGAGGAATTTTTTGCGGGGCCCGGCAAAACGCAGACTGTCGAAGAGGAACGCTGAGCATACACTGAATGGGAGTTTGTTTTGAAACATAGTTTAACTTAGCCTAGGTGGCAGCCACCTCATCCCAAAATGAGCTATAGCTTTATTTGCGCTGTGCTCTGAGACACTTGTTTGCTTTGGGGGGCGGAGGGTCACTTTTGTTTCTCGTTTATGTTCCTACCTTTTTTCTCAGATTAAAAGCCCTTTTTGGTCATAGTTTATAGACCCCCGCCGCTAGGCCTGGGTTCGAAATAGCCGCCAGAAAAAGAGAAAATAGCAGAAAAATAAATTGACGGCTATTTTCCGTCATTCTTTTCTAATTTTCTTGCCATTTAAACGTTTTCCCCCGGGTTATCGCTATTATTTCTGAGTGGTTTTTGCGCCCTAATTTTTAGAAGTGTTTTCCCTTGCTATGAGGGCGCACTTTGTTATGGGCATTTTCCTTTTATTTTGCCGAGAAAACTTAAATTCCTAGGCCTTGTATTTACTTGCAACGAAGCGCCAGGTCTAGGCATAGCTTTTGTTTTCAAAATGAGTAAAGTTCAATTGTACCCATTTAGAGCCATGAAATGACCCATATGACCATGGGACCTATGGTTATTCATCCTGGAGATTTCAAATCTGCCATCGGATTCGGCGCTGGGTGGCGCCATCTAGTGGCAGAAGTCTCATTTAGCCATTCAAAGGTACTTGCAAGTGATTTGAACGATGGGAAACCATCGATGCGATAACCATTTATTATCTTCTCACAAAATGCCGCAGGTCATTGTAGGGAATTTCCCTCAGTTTTGTCTCCCCTTAATATAGGGGTATCTTGAAGCTGGAAATTATAGAGGGGGGCGCAGAGGGAAATTGGGGGTTGAGGTTAAACGCCCCCTAAATCAACCCCCCCCCGAAAAAT
Source organism: Ceratothoa steindachneri (assembly GCA_963969495.1). Lineage (NCBI taxonomy): Eukaryota > Metazoa > Arthropoda > Malacostraca > Isopoda > Cymothoidae > Ceratothoa > Ceratothoa steindachneri. The sequence continues at coordinate 28,649,912 of OZ018331.1, read as the reverse complement.
TCCAGATACGCAGCATTTTCTCAGGTAATATTTCCCGGTTTTCTTGCTATTAACCGATTTCCGCGGTGGTTTTCGCTCTTAATTCCGATTCTGGGAGGAGCGAACTAATTCTTAGAAGTGTTTCTCCCTCGCTAGAGGTCGTAGGAAGCTTTTGCAGGTAATTTTTGGGGCCGCGGATAAATACTTTTCTAGGCCTTGAATAAAATCCTAGAATAAACCTAGGTAATTTTATTGACGGCGACAGTTTCTTTTGGGACAACAGAAATTTTGTGGTGGTGCTGGAAAGTTTTTGTGGGGACACCCCTTAACAAATACGCAAAAAAAAAAGAAAAAATAAATAATACAAACGCGGGAAGATTAGGTTAGGTTATCTTCGTCATAAAACGTTGCACATTCATTTGGTTAGGTTAGGTTAGGATATTTTGGGGCGCTTAGAAACGTCAATGGTTAGGTTTGGTTTGGTTAAAGGACTATACATTACCAAAATGTCGTGTGGTAACCAGTTTATAGCAGTTGTGATAGAACGGGTTGAGCAGCGTTAGTTTCAACTCCTATCACATATTATTTTAAAACCACGATGCTTCCACGTGCATCTTCGCGTCGAAGCTTGGCGCCTTATCACAGCCACCGGATGTCAATGTTTAAACAAGGAGGTTATCGTCCCCCCGTTCGCCCCCATACGCCGACCTCGCCAGATTAAGTTAGGCTTATGGGCAGATAAGGCATTGTTCCCAGCCTCGGCTGTGCATTCCCTCGAAGTTCCCACTCCATTGTACCCCACGCCAAGGGTGTGTCTCGACTATTTAGATGGAAACTTTACCACTAAGATCAGATTGGAGATCCAGATTTTCGTCGCGAAACATCACCACGACCCTCTCTCACTTTGTGCGCCAAGGGACCTCGACCTCGAGATTCACCATCACTTGTCCAGAAGGAGGACAATATCCCTTGAGTGCCAAAGGTTCGAGCCTTTCGTGACGCCAAGTCCTTAAGGCTTCCCCCTCGTTGTTCAGGAAGAGAACAACGTAGAACAGCCATTGTTCTTTTGAGCCTTTGCCAAGAAACGGTTCTCACCCTTCCCCCTTGTTGTCCAAAGGAGAACACCATTAGAACAGCCATTGTTCTTGAGCCCGTAAACAAGAGACGGTTCTCCCCCCCCCCCTATTGTTCAGAAGAGAACAACGTAGAACAGCCATTGTTCTTCAAGCCGTTCGTCGAGAAACGGTTCTCATTCCCAAGACGCCACGTCAGGATCATCTTATTCTCCCCCCTTCGGCTGGAACTCGCCAGCGGACCGAAAATTCCTTCACGTCGCCTTCCACTGCACCACTCGTATAAAGTTACGTAAGCCAAACGTCACCTTTGAGTACCTAACCCTTTTGTCAATTCTATCCTGTTCTTTAAATGGTTTTGCGAACCATCCCATCTCTTTAACTCTATATTTGTTTTACCTTTTTAAATCCTTTAATCCTCGGATTAGCCTGAGCCCCCACGACCCTTTCCATTCTCTGTTTATGTCAATATTTTCCGTCTTGTGTTTGTTGATAGTTATTATTAATAAAACTCTATTTTATTAATGATAGCAATATTATTATCCTTGAGCTCAGTTCCACTTCTTAAGCATATCGAAGATACATAATATCGGCCCACCAGACATTAACGCACTCTAAAGATAATTAAAGAAGTTCCCTCAACGAATAGTAATATATGGTATATCGTCGGGAGTCCATTCTAGGACAGCAGTCAATTACCAATTTCACCAGTTTAAGGTGGGTTGGTTATGAGTTTACAAGAATGGCGAATTATTTGACTCCAAAGATAATTCTTCAAGGGTATTCTCATTGATGGATGGAGTTACCGAAGGTTTGCGGGTAATCAGGGTAAAGAAGGACTTTGAGAAAGGAAGTAGCAAAATATGCTTTTGTTCTAATAAGGGCCTATTAAAGATGTCAAGCGACACGTAAAAAGGTTCTTTGCGAGGCAGGTTTTCTTATTCAACGCGAAATATTGAATTCTAGAGCGACAAGACTTAGGTGAATTAAAGGGGGTTCCTCACGCTAATATGGGAATTCTTATTGACAATGAATTAATAAAACAATTATAATGTTTAGTCTTCTCATTGCTCGCCCATATATACCGTTTTATCTTCTAGAAGGCGTGGCTTAGACTCGTCCGAAAGACGAGCCTCTATCTTCAAGCCCCTAAGTTTCCACTCCTAAGGTGGAGCTACCTAACAGTTGTGTGCGTGTGTGTGTGTGTGTGTCTGATTTAGTTACAATCCCAAGGGTTTTATCTCTATTGCTTGTCACACATCTCTGTTACAATTTCATCTGGTCAAATTCTGTATTTGCCCAGCTGCTTCGTAGACTCCCGTCTTCTGATAATTCTATCCCGAGACGTGAATTATTCGTTTCCTCTTGTTGACTTGGGTATCTTGACCTTTGATCCCTTTCTCGCGTTCGCCCTCTTTATATATCCCGTGCCTTAGGATTTAATGAGACGACCGCGAGTCCATTTTGTGAAGCTTCCTGTAATTTGGTGCCAGAAGCCCACCTATTACATAATCCGATAACCACAAAGTTAGGTTATGTTTGTATGTCTTTTTAGGTTAGGTTAGGTTTCGTTATAATTTCTGTATATGGTTGCATGTAGTCGGAAACCCCATAAAAATAGCTTGGGCTGCGTTAGAATAATGTTATAATAAGTTATTTGATTTAAAAATGTAAAATCCATTGTTTGAGGGTAAAAAAAACCCACGAAAACAAACCCCAAAGAGTTTTAATTCTGCAACAGAGAATATTCCCTTATTCTAACTAATTAAATCTATCTCCGCGTAACCGAAAACCCCATCAAAATAGCTTGAGCTACGTTAAAATAATTATTTTTCGTTAAAATAGACGTATACCTACTCAGAAATTATGACGCCATTCGTTCAAAATTAAACTTATTCACTCTAACCAATCTTAACTAACTCATCATACCCCCCAAATCAAATAACCTAGTAATGTTATTTATTTTTTATATTAAATAACCTTGCTAAGTTGTTTAATACTGATACGCGAGGATGAGCACACATCTATTGGCCACGTCGTTTGTCCCTATAAAATTCGTATTTCTTCTAAAATGAAGGGGAAGTAATTATTATTTGTATGTAAATAAAAGTGCACAACAAAACCCTAATTCGAGGCTTAGAACAAGGAAATTAGGTAGAGTAAGCAAGAGAAAATATCGGATTTCATATATTTTTTCTATATTTCCTGATTTTCACAAACGAGGGAAAACTATCTTTGGCTGCAGGTCTATTTTTTTCAACTCATTCTAGGCAAATTCTTCTTTGGTGGGGCTTCTTCTACCAGGATTAACCTCTCAAGGCTATCGTCTTAGCGCATTTTTGCATCTAAAATTAAATTGTGATTTTCGTTTTGAAGCCGATAAAAAATAAGATTTCCTGTTGATGAATCGAAGACACTCCGGTGTGTTTTGGATTTTCATTCCCAAATTCTGGATCCTTCAATAGTACTGATGTAGCTAGGTTGCTTTAAGTTGGGTGTACTGCGTGTCTGTTAATGTAGTACCGTTATATATTTAGTTTGTTGGGGGGGGGGATCATCGCGTTCAGTCAAATGTGTGCGCAAAACAAGGGATAAAAAATACTCCGACGAATGGTCAATAAATATATAAAGTCACCATTCAAATAAATAGGGCAGGTTCATAGAAAACGTTACCTGACTGACTATCAGGCATTTTTGTGTATAGTACTTCTACTGGATACTAGTTCTTAACATTGTGTTATGTCAAAAGACAGAAAGTATTTGACAAATTTCAAACCGAGTAAATGTTCCTACCAATTGGGTTGCCCTGAGAAATGAGAACTGAATTACTTTAGAAGTAATATTTCCATTATGGAATTTAAATCTTTACTGGAAAGCAGAAGTAGCAACCCGTCGTATGATTTGGCCTTCACAAGGAGTTTGTGTTGTTTTTTAACATTAATTTCTGGAAATCAAACGAGCTTTAAATGTAATGTTGTGTTTTTCTTGTATAAACCTGTAATAGTAAGTTTGATGTTGCTTTGGTTGATTCGCAAAACGCAGTTTCAATAAGTTAATGAATGAATCAAAATGCTTCAGTCTGTGAAACGATTGCGAAGTTTACAAATGTCAGAGACTCACGTTTGTTCATTTTTCTAAAGTTGAAATTATAATTGGTAGTTAACCTCATCATGTTTCTCTACCATGTTGTTCCATTTTCTTTTTCGTTCTTTTTGTTCATTGCTCTGCAAAGGCTCTATTATTGCCGTTTGTGAAATCCAAACTTCCTTGTTCTTTTGGTGTTGGATTCCATTTGTTGTCTATTTTCCGCCAGAATTAGCACTGTACAACAATAAAACAACCCGGAAGGAGAATAACCTTTTCTAGGGGTATTTTTTGCGTAAATCACAAATATATCATCAGTCTCTTCCAGTTTCTCGAAAATAACCATCTTAATTATGTTAAATCCATTGATGGTTCCGTAAGGATTGAATGCAAATAGGAGTGGGCCGAAACTGACAACTCTAAAAGTTATAAAGTTATACAGGAGACACTTGACTAAACATATGAACAAACTTTATGAACGTTACCTTAGATGTAAAGTGAGCGACCAGGACAAACGCTGGGCACCTCACATATGTTTTGTCAGGTGTACAAGTTCCCTTTCTGCCTGGTTGAAAGGTAAAGGACCTGGCTTCTGGTTTGGCGTACCAATGGTCTGGAGGAAGCCAAAGGACCATTCAACCGATTCCTACTTCTGTTTAAGAATCTCAAGATACATCATACGTGGCACAACTCGAAACTGACACAAAACCACACCATTCATCCAACCAGATCTCAATGATCTAGTTCGTGATCTAACTAAGCAACAGAGTGAGCTCCTGGCCTCACGTCTGTAACAATAGAACCTGTTAGATGAACATGCTCGAATTACAGTATTTAGGAAGCGTTCTGCAGATTTACAGTAATTCATCACGTTTGTAAACGACCTGAATTATTGTAATGATATCAGAGGCCTATTCAATTCCCTTGAGCTGGCTTATGAACCAAATGAGTGGAGGTTATTCATAGATGCATCCCTTTAAAGCATAAAAGCCATTTATTTACACATTAGGAACACCGTGCCTTCAGTTTCAGTTGCTCACTCAGTAATTTTAAGACACATATGAGAACCTTGCTTTTATTCTATGTCGGATGTTATAAGGAACATGAGTGGCTAATTTGTGCGGATTTAATGAGCTACAAACTGAATACACTAAGTTTATGTGCTTCCTTGGCAAATGGGAGAGTGGGGCCAGATCAGAACATTATGTACGGACAGAATGATCCCCTCGAAAAACTATGGCGCCTCGATGTCATAATCTAATTCACAAGCCTTGAGTTAATAAGGAGAAAGAAATTTTTCCACCACTGCAAATAAAATTGGACCGAATGAAGCAATTTACCAAGGCGCTGCAACGCAACAAGCATGTTTCCGGGACCTCAAAGTGATTTTCCCTAAAAAAAGCGATGGCAAGATTAAAGAAGCCATATTCGTGAGCTCTCAGCTTCGTCAACTTATAGCTGATGATGACTTTGAGGCGACAATGGATGAAACGGAGCTATCGGCCTGGCATGCATTCAAAAATATATTCAAAGGAGTTCGGGGAAAGCACCAAGAAACCCAGCGAGAGCCTATAATGGAGAGCCTATCAAGTTCTACCAAGATCTCTGATGTAATATGTCACTGAAGGTACACTTTCTCATCTGTCCTTATTCCCTGAGAATGCAAGAGATGAGAGTGATGAATATGGAGAGAAGTTCGGTCAAAATAGAGCGTCAAAGCGTTAAATCCTACAAAAAAACCTTTGCTTTTCGAGAGGCACATACAGATACAGTCAAAAATACTAGCCAACAAACTACCACAAACCCTCGATTGAAATTAGCCAGTGAAAGAGGCAGGACCAAGAAGTAACACGACCATCTTTAGAGTGTTATGGTAGCGAACCACTAAAGCCAAAAGACGGGTCTCTTCCACATGGCGTTCTTGGGGTGGAAGGAGCCTTGGATCGAGTCAATACGAGACACCTCTCAGAGACTACAGAACCGCTGTAGCGAGACTTCCTTGAACCACACTCCTACCACTACAGGAACCTAACTTCTCCCACGGGATATCAGTAGAGAAAGCGGTGAAGTTGGAGGAAGGGAAAATGTGCGGAAGATATATGGCCGAAGATTCACCCCACGGTGGTATTCGGGCCGGGAGGGAAAACTGCACCCATTGGGGCTGGAAGAGCACACAGCCCCCAGATATCAACTGCAGCAAGGGGACCCATGCTATCGTTGAAATCAGCTTGGGGGTTAGAGAAGGGACCTCAACACTGGGGAAAATGGTGGAGGTGGGTTAAAAACCCTCCTCTCAACCGGGGACAGGAGGGTGTAGGTTGATCCATCTGTTCCCGGCCTCGACCAAGGTTGGGATGCGACTAGCCTACAAATTTAGTTACCGGCCAAGAAAATTAGGCGGAAAGAAGCTAAGGAAAGAAGAGGGAAGATGTCTGGAATGAGTAAAGCCCAGGTAGTTTCAACACCGGAAGGACTGGGACGGGAAAGGCGTGTCACTGCCCCAAGGGCCAAGTATAATAGTCAATTTGGGGAAACCCCCCGCGGGAAAAGAAAAGTGAAAGGAATTTGGAGAGGGATGAAAAATGGATCTGAAATAATGGGGCATAATAATTGAGGCAGCGGCGCTCGGTCGAGGAGGCGCCGTTGTTGTCTTCAAATTAGAGGAATTACGGGGAAAGAGAGAAGAAGAAGAAGAAGAAGAAGAATAAGAAAAAGTATTACAAGTTATCATTAATGAGAGATAGAGAGAGAGAGGCTGACAGACAATTATAGAGCATATTTCGTTGGTCATTTCCGAGGTGATTGTACTAAAGAAGGGCACCGACCCAAAGGGCAGTAGCTTAGTGGTCGTGGATTTAGATAGAGGGGGATTAACATAGAAGTCACGGCTCTTCCTCATGTGGCAGCTTCGCCAAAGAGTTCAACACACTCTTAAGGGAAAACGGCCTGGCCAGGGAGCTCTGGTTTCCGGAGAACCGCCCATCAAGCGACCTACTAAGGAGGAGTCTCTGAGTAACCACACTAACAAACAAACAGAACGAGGAAGCAAATACAGAAGATCAGCAAACACCCGATAACGAGGAAATAACCCAAATAGAAGAAACAACAGAAACGGAGGAATCTCATAACCCTCCAGAACTAACGGATGATGGACGGGATAGATAGCGCCATCTACAAATGGAAATATTACCCAGAACATGACTGGGACACGCTCGAAACGGCATTAGTCAAAGACACAAAAATATTCCACACCCGAAGCAGCCTAATAAGTAAAGAAAAACTTATAGACCTCAACAGTGGGAAAAGATACGATTAAAGTCCTCTGTCACCCGTCATTGGGTCTAAACCTACTTGGAAACGATTTTGTGCCGTTCTTCCAGGTTTCAGTTTTAGCAGAGGTATTCTCCCAGTTCCACCCTCCCCTTTTCCATATATAAATATAAAGTTTTTTTTAAAATATTAATAAATAAAATTGATTATTGTAATTTCCCTACCCTGCTTAATACTTTTTGTCTTATTCCTCAATTCCTCCCTTTTGGAATTCTAAATCACTTTTCGTTCATCAACATCACTAACTCTATAATTTAAGAAGGGGATTTTTTTTAAGTATTTGAATAATAATTTCATCTTAGTTTGGTTATGACTTTTTCATCAAAGTTATTTCTAATAATTATTTTATAATATCAACAAACAAAATGGTGAAGTTCAGAAATAAATATAAGTATCGAAATTTTGTGATTTTTAAACCCCAAAGAATTATAAATGGCGAAGTTCATAAAATTCATAAAAAATTAACCATGGCTGATTTTTTTTAGATTTTAAATTTTAATCTTAGTAGCGAAGTGCAAGCCCCTCCCCCGGAAGGGAGGAGTGGCGAAGCCATTGCCTGGTTATTTTATATTTCGGCCAGCCAAAATTCGCGAAAAACTAAATATCTTTTCAACCCTTTTCCTGTAAACCAATTTACTGTTTAAAATCTTTCAAAATCATTTAAATTTTCGAATGAACTGAAATCCCTTATGAGAAAAACATTGATTATTAAAAAGCTCACTTCTTTTATAGATAGGTAAAAAGGCCGTGTCATTTTACTTTTCTTTTTATTATTCAATATTTGAGGTACTTTACTTTTGATCTTTGTCTCCCAACTGTGATACCGAGTTTATATAAGTAATCGCGTGGTTGTGTTTTCTCGGTTGTCGAGAAGCTTTATTCCGGTCGACCGCATCATTTTCTCGAGCTCCTGACCTCCTGAAAAATCGTTCATATCTCAATTCAATTTTTTTATCATTCTCCTAAATAGAGATGGAAGGATTAAATGCGATAGAAAGGATGTGGGAGGAGGATCAAGAATATGACAGAGTAATATAGGAGTTTAGACGTCAGGTTTGGGAAGGAAAGAGTTCCTTTTATCGATTCTATCGACCATCAACTCAGGTTTCGAGAAGGCCAACACTTAGCCCCATAAAGGAGGAATATGTTAAGGAGGAGAAAAAGAAGAGAATTAAGAATATAATAAGGAACTTCTTCTCATCTTGGTTTTGTTATTTACGGAAGAGCGAGAGAAATGAATGAGGAAAAAGGATGAGAATAAGAAAGAATATTAATAGAACATAGGAGATAAACTTTATTAACTAATACAATTTTATTAGAGAAATTGGGCATGAATAAATAAATGAATAATGAGGGTATCATTTTTTTTACTTTAAACTGAAATTATATTTATTTATATTTAGTATGTGCTTCCAGAGCAAATATGTGGTGGCTTCGCGGCACCACCATTTAGAGTGCCAAACCCGAGGACCAAATCGCCATTGCGGCTGATCGGATTGTCAAGGCCCAGCTTAGCTCATCTCTGGAAGCCGAGGATATGTAAAGGATCGCATTGGGGGCGTTTCTGATCCTAGAGAGACTTTTCCTATAGCCTCCCAATGCATTGGGAGGTCATAGTCTCTACTTTCCGTTCGTCTCTTTATTTCTATGGCCACAAATGTAGGGAATAACAGAATGAACTCATAATCAAAAGGGGAGCTGCCTCCAAGCGAGGCCTCGTCCTCCCTTGGTGCCCGGGAAGACCAAGTAACTCGAGGCGCCCCTTCAACTGATTGGGGGGCTCCCATCGCAGCAGGAGAACTCCCTTAGAGGGGCAAGGGGTGTTGCGTTCTAGACAATCCTGCCCCTCACCCTTTGCGGCAGACAAAGAGAGACAGACAGACACACACAGACAAGAAGAGACAGATAGACAGAGATAGAAACAGACAGACACATGCATAGGCAGATAGAGAGACAGAGACAGACAGACCAAGATAGGCAGAGAGAGCGAGACAGGGATTCATAAAAAGACAGAGATACAGCGATAGACAAAGAGAGACAGACATACAAGGCAAGACAGAAATACATAACCAGTAAGATACAGGCAGTCATACATATACATACAGAAACAGCCATACACAGCCAGCAATAGACAAAAGAGAGAGAGACAGAGAGACGGAATGACAGTCAGTTGCAGACAAGAGAGAAGACACAGGTTGGCAGAGACAAACACAAACAGATCGACAGAAATAGACATATACAGACAGATAGAGATAGGCCTAAAGACAAAGGTGGGCAAACACAAACATACATACATACATAAATGTACACAGAGAGCTTGAGACAGGCAGACAGACAGAAAAGAAGAGACAGACATAAACAAAGAGCAAGAAAAGACAGACAGATAGATAGCGGCAGACAGAGAGACAGGAAGGCAGACATAGAGAGACAGATGGAGACCGACTGAAGCAGACAGAGACAGACACATAGTCGATTCAGAAAGACACACAAACAGTCAGAAAGAAAGACAGATAAATAGAGGAAGATACAGACATAAACAGAAAGAGACAGGGGAACGGAAACGACTGAGAGAGTCAAGCAGACAGAGACATACTGGCAAATAGACGGACACAGATCGATAGACACACAAACACAGACATACAAGCACAAGCATCCATAGAGAGACAGAGGGAAACATATATACAAATCGACTGACAGACAGAGATACATTCAGACTGAGATAGACAAGCTGAGACAGACAGACAGGCAGAAGACACAGACATACATAGACAGACAGAAGACACATACAGGTAGGCACAGACATACATATACAGACAGACAGACACAGGTAGACATAGAAAGACAGATGATAGATACATGCAGACAGACACATACTTAAACAAACGCAGATATATATATATATATATATATATATATATATATATATATATATATATATATATATATATTATATATATATATATATATATATATATATATATATATATATATATATATATATATAGATATATATATATATATAGATATATATATATATATATATATATATATATATATATATATATATATATATATATATATAGATATATATATATATATATATATATATATATATATATATATATATATATATATATATATATATATATATATATATATATATATATATATATGAATAACGTTACAGCCACGAGGAAAATGAAACAACGGAGAACTGCGAGGCCTTTCGACTAATAGTCCTTTACTGAGCAGACTAAAAGACAGGGAAAAAGAGAAAGATATTTATACACCTGATTAATGAAAATATGGGATATAAAGATTAAAAGGGGTGGGATTAACAGATACCTGAAAAAAACCTATTAACAAGATGAGCCGTCAGGGTTAAAAAAAAGTTTACGGGTTACAAAAGAAAGGGGGGGGGGGCAATGCTTGAGAATCATATGCAATATGAAAAAAAAAAGAAAAAAAAAAGTTTACACATGATAAATAAAAAATATGACAAAAGAAAAATATGAGGAAAGGTTTTTTTATATAAATAAGCTAAAATAACTTCTATGTGGTAATCATTAATTCAGAAATTTTATCTTTAAAGTCATTCTTAAACATTCTTTTGATACAAGGGTCCAAAAAATACATTCCAGGGCTGAGATTAAAATTCAAAGTCAGTTGTATAAATGCTGATTCTAAAAGATTTCGTGAAAAAAGTCATTTGATTTGGCAATCACAGAACTCTCCTTCCAATTAATTCGATGGGAATTTTCACTCAAATGGATAAAAATGGCATTTGATGTTTGCCCAGTGCTTACAGAGTACTTATGTTGCTTAATACGCACATTCAGATCCTTGCTAGTTTGCCCAATATAAAATGAAGGGCAATCCAAACAAGGGATTTTATAAATTACGTTATTTGTTTCATTAAGGCAATTTTTTATTAACATTCTTTTTAAAGTATTAGTATAAGAGGAAACAAGATTTACATTAAGTGTTTTTAACAATGTTTTTACGGTTTCAAAGCCATTAAAATAAGGTAAAAAGGAAGATATTCTTGGGCGCTTCCTTCTCAATAGTACTTTCGTTATAAAACTTTTTTTGGCTTTATTATAACAAATATCAAGTATATTTTCTGGATAACACAAGTCTGCACCGATTTTTCTTATAGATTCAATTTCCTGATCCAAATATTGAGGACTGACAATGCGCAACGCACGTAAAAACATAGAGGAAAAAATTGATATCTTAATATTAAGATGGTGGCCTGAATAAAAATGGACATAGGTTAAGTTGTTGGTTGGTTTCCTATAAATACTAAAATTGCAATTAAATGATTCCCTATGTATTAAGACATCTAAGAATGGAAGGCAATTGTCTTTATCTAATTCAACAGTAAATTTTATGGAAGGTACCTGGTTATTTAAATTGGAAAGCAAATTATTTACATCAATATTAAAAGGCAAGATAATTAAAATGTCATCAATATATCTATACCACTTTAAGGGGATATCAATGATATTAGGTAAATATTGTTTTTCGAAGAATTCCATATACAAATTTGAGAGTAGGGGAGATAAGGGGTTGCCCATTACCATACCAAATATTTGTTGGTGAAATTCACCATTAAAAACGAACTTACAGTCACAAATGCACAACCTAATGAGTGAAATAATATGACTTACAGATAGAGGTAATTCATGATGAGTAAGCTCATTACTAAGATAATCTAAAATGGAATCAATAGGGACTTTGGTAAAGAGAGAGCAAACGTCATTCATAAATTCCTCACGTTCCTTATTTTCGTGATTCAGTTATACATATATATATATATATATATATATATATATATATATATATATATATATATATATATATATATATATATATATATATATATATATATATATATATACAGGCAGTTAGAGACAGTCAGTCAGATACAGGGACAGACAGAGACCAAAACACAGGCAGATACAGATGGACAAACATATATAGACCGAAAGACAGGCAGAGACATACACTCATAGACAGATAGAAAGAAAAGACAGCGAGCTGCAGACGGAGCCAGAAAGGCAGACAGAGACAGAAAAGACAGACAAAGACAAACAGACGGAGACAACTGAAGGAGCTAGAAAGAGACAGGCAGACAGAGACAGATAGAGAGAGACATCCAGACGGGGAAAAACTGAGGCAGACAGAGACAGACATGTAGAAAAAAACAGATAGAGAGACAGACAGAAAGACAGATACAGAGGGAGAAATAACACGAGAGATTACATCGAAAGTCTGGCAACAACAGATCTACTGATCCTCACTAGGCCCCCAGAAGGATTATGGATCAAAAAAGCTCTATGATATGGCAAAATAAAGGCAAGGCAGGAGAAATTTGCTAAAGTAGATTGCAACTTTATTAGTTACTATTTTTCATCACCTTTTTTTATCTACTGTAAAACAAGTCTGGGTTGGGGTTTGTCATCATCCATTCATCAAATTTGTCTTTAAATAAAACTATATTATCTGCGTTAACCATAGCATGTGGTAGATTATTTCAGATTCTTATGGTTCTGTTAAAGAAAAAGAATTTCGCCCGAAAGTGACTTCCCTCAAGCTTAAAGTTGTGACCACGCGTTGATTCATTGGATATAAATATTAGATATTTTGATTTCTTTACATTTCAAAACCATGAACGATTTTAAATAACTATCATGTCCTCGCGTATGCGTCTCTGTCTAAGAGAGAATAGATTTAGAGCTTTAAGACTGTCTTGGTAATTATTTGTTCGCAAGTGAGGAATCATATTGGTCATTCGAAGCTGGACTCTCTCTAATCTTTCTGTGTCGCACTCTAGATGTGGTGACCAAAACTGCACGCAATATTCCAAATGTGGCCTAACAAGTGCAATATAAAGTGTTAGAATACATTTTTTAGACTTATTTTAAAATTTACGCCCTATGAGACCTAGTATCATGTTTGCTTTTTTCACTGCCTCCATGCACTGTTTACTTGATTTAAGGTCTCTGGATATTTTTACACCCAGATCTTTTTCTACGTTGACGTTTGGTATGTCAGTTCCGCCAAGTTTATAGTTTTTCTCGCGTTGTTTTTACCAATGTAGAGGGGGCTGCACTTTGCGACGTTGAAATTCATTTGCCATATTTATCGCCCATTCAACCAATTTGTTTATCTCATCTTGAATCAGTCCACGGTCTTCGGAAGTTTTTGCACAGCTGCCAATTTTGGTATCATCTACAAACATTGATAACTTGTTAATTATTCCGATGTCTATTTCATTAATGTATAGGGGGAAGAGTACTGGTCCAAGCACCGATCCCTGCGGCACGCCACTTGTTACTTGAATATAGCTGGAAGGGCTGCCACAAATGACTACTCTTTGACTTCTTTTACTAAGCCAGTCTTTTATCCATTTAACTACTTTCCCTCCGAAAACATAAGCTTTGATTTTGGCAATCAATCGTTTGTGTGGTACCTTGTCGAATGCCTTCTGAAAATCGAAATACACAATATCGGCAGCTTGGTCTTCATCATATATTTTGAATAAATCGTGAAAGAAATCAAGCAAGTTTGTCAAACATGATTGTTTTCGACGAAATCCATGCGAGAATCTTTTATAAGGTTTTTCGTTTCCATGTGATCTACAATTTTGTCTCTCATTATTCTTTCAAATAGTTTACTGAGGTTAAACTAATAGGGTGGTAGTTTTAAGCACGGGAGCGGTCTCCCTTTTTGAATATTAGTGTTACATTTACTATTTTCCAATCTTCTGGTCCTAAACTTTTATTGAATATACGTGTCAGGGGGATAGCGATTGCTTCGTGTATTTCATATAAAACGCGAGAGTGAATACCGTCTGGACCAAGAGAACTATTTACGTTAATTGCTTTCAGGCCATCTCTTACTTCGTTTTCAGGAATACAAAAGTCATTCAAATGTTGTTCATTGTTGTCGAACAATTCCACTGGAACTGGAATGTTGGTCTCATCTTCAGTAGTAAACACAGAAGCAAAAAAAAATATTTATAATTTGGGCCATCTCCTCATTATCATCCGCAGGGTCGTTATCTTGAGAGAGGAGTGGCCCAATCAAAGGGGAGGTTGTCTTTTTACTATTCATATAGCTGAAGAATAACTTAAGATTGGTTTTTACTTGCTGAGCGATAGATTCTTCTAAGCTTTTTGGGGGAGAATTTTATCAGCTTCTTTGTTTCTTTTCTTAACTTTTTAAAGTTATTTTTATCTACAGTTGAATTTGCTCTCTGAAATTTAATGAATGCGGCCTTCTTTTGTCCAAGAGCTATCTGAATTTCTCTGGTGAACCATCTTGGCTTTGCAGTTGTAGCTTTTTGCTTCCTTTTTTTGTGGGATGTATCTTGAGCAGTTTGTATTGATTGTCACATCTGACGCTACCGTCTGAAGTCATAAAAGATATGCTGTAGCCCGAAATTGTAGGCCGATTAACAGTGCCATCTACCGTGCGCCTCGAATCGAAGTATTACCTTTTCCCCACTTAATAGCTTTTTATTACCCTTAGACCGAGTCATTTTAATTTGTCAATATATTTTTCCCCATTTTACTATTTTTGTTACCTTCTTTTATACATTTAAATGTAATTAGCTAGATCATTTCAAGGAACTACTTGTTTTTTAGCAGTTTGGGTGTCAAACATTCCCCTTTTACGCAGTTTGAAAATAATCATCGAATTGTGAACTTTGTCCGTCGTCTATTGCGGAATTATTAACCTTAGTTTCTGATAAAGATAAATTAAACACCTTTTTGGATGTTCATAATTTAATGCGAATTAAAAGCGAATGCGACACTTGTGGCCGAGCATTAGATGTGAACCCTAACTGTGAATTTAGATGCTCGAAAATAAAACTTGATTCAAGTCAGCTAGATTTCGAATAGGACGCAGATGCGCAAAATAAATAGGCTTTCCTCTTCGCTATTTCGGAGTATAACCACTGCAATTAGTACGGAAACAGCGTGTTTCGTTTGTTTTTTTTTCGGGCAATTTTGCCCCCCCAAAAATGGTCTACGTAAACAACGTTTTCGGTTTGTTTACTTTCGGGCATTTTTTAATTCAAAAAATGGCGGCTGCTATCATTCGAAGAAAACTCTAACGCGCATGAATATTCAGACCCAGGTGAACGATAATATTTACACAAAAATAATTTTTTCCGGCCGGGCCGCTCGTCTACATGTTTACCATAAAGAGTATGCCTTTTGAAAGTAGTGTGCGATCTCTGTGGTGTAGAGAGGAGAGTGAATGTGTCTGAGTGCCGTGTATGTGCTTTGACTGAGGAGGTGAGTCGATTACGTGCGGAATGCTTGAGACTGAACGATTTAGTGTCTGAAGTGAGAATAGATGTAAGTGTACGTTTGAAGAGTAAGATTGGGACCAGGAGGGAGGAAGTTAGGCCTAGAAGAGGGATTGGAGAGAAAGCAGTGAGTGAAGTAAGTGATGATGGGTGGTGGGTGAAAGTGAACAGAATAGATAAGTTAGGACAGGTTAGGTGTGTGAATGACAGGGACATGGAACCTTTTAGGCTAACTAACAGATTTGATGCCCTGAGAGAGGAAGAATTTGAAAGAGATTTGTCTGGTGTGGCCGTGCCTGAAAGTAGAATAGCAGGAGGGAGGGTAATACTAGGCCTTGAGAGAATAGGAGAATGACTGAGGTGATTGTGATGGGTGACTCTCAGATTAGGTATTTAGATAGGAAGTTGAGTGAAAGTAAATGGAACGGAGTAAGAGTTTGTCTGCCGGGTGCTGGTGTAAATGATGTGTGTGAGAGGTATGATAGGTTGGTGTCTGGGTGTGAGAAGGAAGCATTTCTGATTACACATGTCGGAGTTAAACGATATAAACAAGGTGGGTAGTTGTGAGTTATGACATTGGTATAAAAGGCTGATTGAAAGGATGTGTGGAAGTAGAGTAAAAGGTGTTGTTTCAGGTGTGCTTCCAAGAATGGATGTGGGGATGGAATGGTTGTCTCATGCAATGGGGTTGAATGAATATATGAAAGGTTTGTGCGAGGAGTCAGGATTGGTGTTTGTAGATGTTTTGGAGTGGATTTTATGGGAATAAGGGTTTGTATGCGATGGATGGACTCCATTTGAGCCGAGATGGGGTTGAGGTTTTGTAGCGGGAATTAGATAGTGTTATTAGGTCTTTAGAGGCGGGAAGCTAGGTTTTGATAGTGGTCAGGGAAATTTAATGGCTCAAAGTGAGGCAGGGAAAGGAAGCAAACACAGATTTGTAGAAGGTAGGCAGGCTAATGGAAGTGCTTTAGGGTTAAATTACTTGAGTAGTGATAGTGGTCAGGGAAATACAAGAGTACAGGGTCAGGGAAGGAGAGAAAGGAGATGCAGAGGAGATAGGCCCTCAGGTGCTTCAGGGATAGGTGGGCTGAGTTGTCTTTACACAAATGCTCATAGTCTTAGAAATAAGAGGGATGAATTATTGAGTTATATCATTCATGAAGATATAGATATAATATGTATAGTTAAATCATGGGTTAATGAAAATATATTTAATGATAATGTCAGTGAATTTGAACTAGAAGGTTATACTATGTACATTAGTCAAAGGAGAGATAGGACTGGTGGTGGGTTGATTATTTATATCAGAAATAGCATTTTTTCAAATCTAAATAAATCTATAAAGCAAGGAGAAGGTGAATCATTATGGATAGATATTAAGGTTGGTAAAAATAGGAAAATACACTTGGGAGCTTTTTATAGACCACCTCACCTTGGAGGCTCAGATTCGCAGCCTTAGGGTCTCCTGTACCCGCACCATAGCCATTCTCCATTCCGTGATGTTCAGCGCTTGGGGTGCTGATAGGGCTACTGCACTAATTTTTTATCGATCCTTTGTTCATTCGGGGCTCGACTACGGATGCGAGTTTTATGCATCCGCAGCCGAGCGTTTATTGCGGAAGGTGGATTCAATCCACCACACCGGCCTTCGCCCTGCGACCGGTGTATTCTGCACTTTCCCCATTGAGAGCCTGTCAGTCGATGCTGGGGAGATGCCACTCGCTCTGCGCCGCATGCAGTGCATCACTCGCCTGTATGCGCGAGCCCGGCGCCTCTCTGTCACCAACAGCTCTCACTGCATCCACAGCTTATCTCGATGGTGCCTATGCCACCGAGAGACGCCAGTCATACCCTAAGCCCTTTGGGTTTAGGGCCAGGAAACTCCTTTGAGAGCTAGATATAGCTCTTGGGCCGGTGATACCCCTGGTTCTGCCTAGGATGCCACCCTGGAGGGCACCACATTTGGTTATTTGTCGCCACGCCTCTGCTCCCAAAGCTTGTACAGAGTCGGGAGTATTGCGTTCAACCTTTCTGGAGCACACCTCGTGTCATGCTGGAACTGTGCCAGTGTATACGGTTGACTCCAAGTCCTAAGAGGGGGTCGGCATCCACGCTGTATCCCTTCTGTTTGAAATCAGCGGGGCTCTGCCAGGTGCTGCATCTGTCTTCATGGATGAGCTAGTGGCAATACACCACTCGGTACGGGAGATTACGCGACGTGCCCAGTTCGGAGACCGGATTGTGATCTATAGCGACTCACAACACGCCCTGAGTGCTCTCCGTGCATTGGAATCTCCGCATCCCCTGGTTCGTGGTATCCGTGATGCCACGGTTTTGGCGAGCCGGGCAGATGTCGAGATTATCTTCTGCTGGGTTCCTGGACATGTAGGAATTGCAGGGAATGAGGGCGCCAAAGAGTCTGTGAGGACTCTGTGACCGGACCAGCATTTTGCTCTTCCTCACACCGACTACATGGCAGGAATGCGGGTAGCTCTTTCGACTGCTTGGCAAAGAAGATGGGAGACGGTTGAAGGGAACTTAAAGTTGTGTGCAATTGTGCTGCGACTGTTCTCATGGACCTATCCCCCAATGCCGCGATGGCTTCATGTCGCTTTCTGTCATCTCCGTATCGGGCACACTCGTGTGACCCATCGCTATTTGATTGAACGATCGCCTGCACCCTATTGCAACGACTGCGTCATCCCCCAGACTGTTCGGCACATTTTTATCAAATGTCCCAGTCTAGGTGATCTTCGCGTGTGTTACCTGTCCTGGTACCGGGATGGGCAGGGTCGCTACCGCCTCTCCTTTATACTTGGGATGAATACGTGCACATTGACTGGTGGACTTGTTGACTTTTTGGGGGAGGCTGGCCTTCTCCCTATTATTTAAGCAGGGTTTGTTTTTTTGTTTTGATTTGTTTTTTTCCCTTTAGGTTGCACGCTCCTGCGCCAGGGGGACCTCCCCCCGATGCACCAGCTTGCTTCCTTTCCCCCTTTTTGGGGTGTTTTTTTCATCTCTTTAATTTTATTTTAAAGTAGCCTAGAACTAGGCCAGTTTTAATACGGCGACTAATGCCCAAGTAGTCAGTCGCCAGATGAGCTCTTAAAAAAATAAAATGTAGTCAAAGAGTTTGAGGGTAGCTTTAAAGTGCAGGGTGACTTAAATAAGTTGTTAGCTTGCGCTCAGAAGTGGTGGATGACTTTTAACCTTAATAAATGCAAAGTTATTAACATGGGGAGAGATAATAGAGAATTTAGCTATGAGATGGATGGGTATTGGCTTAATTCAGTTAAAGATGAGAAGGACTTAGGAGTAGTAGTAGATAGGTCACTGAAATTTTTCAAAGCAGTGTATTGAGGCAAAAAATAGAGCAAATAGGGTGCTAGGTTACATTAAAAAAAATGTTAGCTACAAGAGTAAGGAGGTAATCCTTAAACTATACAACTCTTATGTCAGGCCACATTTAGAGTACTGTATACAGGCATGGTCACCACATTTTAAACATGATATAAACTTATTAGAGTCAGTACAAAGGAGGGCAACAAAAATAATACCATCCCTGAAGCACCTTGAATATGAAGATAGACTGAGAGTATTAAATGTTTTCATTTGAAAGAAGGTGTGTGAGGGGAGATATGATTGAGCTTTTTAAAATCTTTTATGGGATGGATAAATTGGATTTCAGCAAGTTATTTGAGTTAGAAGGTAGTAATAGAACTAGAGGCCACCACTTAAACATTAAAGAACAGAGGTGCAGACTGGATGTTAGAAAATATTTTTTCACTAACAGAGTGGTGGATTATTGGAATAGTTTGCCACCTGAGACTGGTAGACAGCCCAAACTTGAATGTTTTCAAGCGCAGATTGGATGATTATATGGGAATGTAGGGTTAATTTCTTACTTTTTGGTATGTGGATATGTTTCTTGACTTATTCCTGTGGATGCAGTTTCTTTTTTTTTTGTATATTTTGGGGGACTTTGATTTTGTTTTTGACAGACTTCTATGGAGGCTTTAAATTATATATTGTAGATGCATGGTTGGACATTCCTATGGATTGTTAAATTGTATATTGTAGATGCATGATCTGACAAAATCCTATGGATGCATTATGTGGGTGGGATTTGATGGATACGGATGACCCTTGATAGGCCCTTGTGGCTTTTGTCATCCGTGAAATTATCTTATGTTATGTTATGTTAGCTCTTGAGAAGATATATACTAGATCACTAGAGTCTGAAGAAATACCTAATGATTGGAAATTAGTGAATGTAGTGCCTATTTTTAAAAATGGAAATAAAGTGGACCCAAATAACTTTAGGCCGGTAAGCTTAACTTATATCATTTGTAAAATCCTTGAGAAGATGCTTAAGAAGCGGATTTCTAACCATCTAGATTATGGTAGGTTAATAAATGATGCTCAGCATGGGTTTGCAAGAGGTAGATCGTATTTAACAAATTAATGGATTATCTTACTAAACAATTATATAAGGGAGAGTGTCAATGTAATTTACTTAGATTTTAGCAAAGCTTTTGATTAGGTTCCACATAGGAGACTAGTTCATAAATTAAAAATGCATGGGATATGCAGTAAAGTTTTGAATTGGATAACTGGATGGCTGAAATGGAGAGTTGTGCTGAATGAGGTGAGGTCACAGTGTAGGGACGTTTTCAGTGGCGTACCTCAGGGATCTGTTTTAGGCCCTTTATTATTCATAGTTTATATAAATGATCTTGGGGAGGCTGTAAATAGCAAAGTGTCAATCTTTGCTGATGACACTAAATTTGCAGCTGTACTCAAAGAAGTGGAGGATAGCTTAAAAGTGCAGAGTGACTTAAATAATTATTAGCTTGGGCTCAGAAGTGGTAGATGACTTTTAACCATAAAAAATGCAAAGCTCTTTACATGGGAAGGGATAATAGGGAATTTAGCTATGAAATGGATGGGTATTAGCTGAATTCAGTTGTGGATGAGAAGGACTTAGGCGTAGTAATAGATAGATCACTGAAGTTTTCAAAGCAGTGTATTGAGTCCAAAAATAGAGCATATAGGGCGCTAGGATACATTAACAGGAATGTTAGCTACAAGAGTAAAGGGGTTATCCTTAAACTCTATAACTCGTCAGTTAGGCCACATTTAGAATAGTGTATACAAGCATGGTCACCACATTTTAGACATGACATCAACCTGTTAGAATCAGTACAAAGGAGGGCAATAAAAATAATACCTTTCCTGAAGCACCTTGAATATGAAGATAGTCTAAGAGTACTAAATATGTTCTCATTTGAGAGAAGATCTGTGAGGGGAGATATGATTGAGCTTTTTAAAATCTTTTTTGGAATAGATAAGTTGGATTTTAGCAAGTTATTTGAGTTGGAAGGTAATAATAGGACTAGGGGTCACCACTTAAAAATTAAAAACAAAGGTGCAGGTTGGATGTTAGAAAATATTTTTTCACCAATAGACTGGTAGATTATTGGAATAGTTTGTCATCTGAGACGGTAGACAGTCCAAACTTGAATGTATTCAAATGCAGATTAGATGATTTTATGGGGTGGGAGGGTTAACTTTGGGGGGTATTCTGGACTCATTCCTGTGGATGCAGTTTTTTATTATTGTATATTACGATTGATTTTGATGAGTCTTGATGATGATGCTCTTTGTTTTTAACACATTCGTGTGTATGCTTCCAATTGTATATTATAGATTTATGATTGGACTCAATCCTAGGGAATTTTTAAATTGTATATTTTAGATGCATGATCTGACACAATCCTATGGATGCATTTTGTGGGTCGGTTTTGACAGATGCTGATGACCTTTGATTTTCCCTTGTGGCTTTTATCATCCAGATTCCAACTCTGGAGCGTCGACTCCAACGGGCATTGAACCGCGTCTCTCGCTATGCCGAAGCGCATAGGTTTCGGTTTTGTTTGGCCAAGACTAAGGTGGTGCACTTCTGCCGCCATTCCACTGCTTCACCCCGACCCAGATTTGTTTCTTAATGGGGTGCGCCTGGATGTGGTTGAGTCGCACAGTTTCCTTGGTCTTGTATTCGACCGACGCCTCACCTGGGAGGCTCATATTCGCAGCCTTAGTGTCTCCTGTACCCATGCCATGGACATTCTCCGTTCCGTGACGTTTAGCGCTTGGGGTGCTGATAGGACTACTGCCCTACTTTTTTATTGGTCCTTTGTTCGTTCGAAGCTTGACTACGTATGCGAGTTTTATGCATCTGGAGCCGAGCGTTTATTGCGGAAGATGGATTCAATCCACCACAACGGCCTTTGGCTTGCAACCGGTGCCTTCCGCACTTCCCCCATTGAGAGCCTGTTGGTCGATGCTGGGGAGATGCCACTCGCTCTGCGCCGCATGCAGTGCATCACCCGCCTGTACGCGCTAGCCCGGCGCCTCCCTCAGTCACCAACAGCTCTCACTGCTTCCGCAGCTGATCTCGATGGTGCCTATGCCGTCGAGAGACGCCAGTCATACCCTAAGCCCTTTGGGTTTAGGGCCAGGAAACTCCTTCGAGAGCTAGATATAGCTCTCGGGCCAGTGGCGCCCCTGGTTCTGCCCAGGATGCCACCCTGGAGGGTACCACATTTGGCTATTGGTCGCCACGCCTCTGTTCCCAAAGCTTGTTTGGCCCTGGGAGTATTGCGTTCGACCTTTTTGGAGCACACATCGTGTCACGCTAGAACTGTGACAGTGTATACGGATGGCTCCAAGTCCCAAGAGGGGGTCGGCTTCCACACCGTATCCTCTCTGTTTGAAGTCAGCGGGGCTCTACCAGGCACTGCGTCTGTCTTCACAGCCGAGCTGGTGGGAATACACCACTCGGTACCGGAGATTACGCTATTTGATGGAGCGTTCGCCTGCGCCCTATTGCAACGACTGCGTAGTCCCCCAGACTGTTCGGCACAGTCTTTTCAAATGTCCCAGTCTGGGTGATCTCCGCGCACAATACCTGTCCCGGTACCGGGACGAGTTCGTGCACTTTGGCTGGTGGACTTGTTGACTTTTGGGGGGAGGCCGGCCTTCTTCCTTTCATTTAACCAGGTTTAATTGTTGTTTTTGTTATTGTTTTGTTATTGTTATTTCTTTTTATTGTTGTTTCCTGTTCAATTTTTTAAAGTAGCCTAGAACTAGGCTGTTTGTTTAAATAAAAAAATAAAAAAATAGTTACACATTATTTTGAGTGTCTCTGATGGGTCATTGCACTCCTTGAAAGTTGTATCTGATTCATTTTCCTCTCTCTCTAACTTTATTTTAGAAGACAGCAAAGTTAAAAGATATATATTGAAGCTTCTGAAGAGTCTGGTATATGAAAGAAGTTTATCCACCACAAACTTTAAGTCACTATATAAAACATTCAGATAGAACTTGAAACAAACAAGAAATAAACATGAATAATGAAAAGTATTTATTTAATAATGAAATTAAAGATAATAAAAAGGTGAGTTTATTGAGATCTTTCAGGTATTTTGTAAACTAACGTTGATTATTCATTCCTTGGTTTTATGAGTTTACTTATCTTTATTGTGAAATGGGGTTTTCTCTTTAGTTTGCTGATGTTCTGCCATCAATTGACTCCACTAATTGGCTTACATGATGAAAATTATTAATGAATAAGGAAAACTTCAAAGGCTAATAGCTAATTTAGTTTTATTAGTACCTGTTTTTCTTTATTTTTGGATGGTGTGAAAGAGTGAAATGTTGATGTAGACCACTCAAGGAGGTACCCTGTGTAGCTCAGTGCACTTGGTAGCTAGAGGAGCTGCCTGTTGTACTAGCCTAATTGCAAATAGTGCAGAATCCATTCACTGGGTTGATTTGAACTGAAACCTGGATGACCAGCACACCCTACTGGTTTATGTCCCTGTTGGGGGGAGGGGGCTACTGTCTATACTATTACATGTGGTATCCAGACAAACTGCATATCCTTGTGGCTTGACTGAAATAGGAAAGGCTCGATCAGTGGGTTGACTCTAACTTTTGGATGAGACAAGGAGAAGCTGCAAGAAGATGGATGGTGTAGCTCAGGTCAAAACTTACTGTTAGCACAAACCTGGAAGAGAAACCCCTGTAAGGGCCATGGCAATATGTTTCTCTAGCTGCTTTACTGATAGGACCGGCTCCCCATCCATGCCCAGCTTAGCCTCTCTTGCATCCTTTGTTAACCCCTAATCTCCCTCTCCTGTACCAACTCTCCCTCATCTTGCCCCTGCCCTTCCCTTGTCCCTTTACAATCACCTTTTCTCTACTCCTTTTGTTGACACCTTCTCCTGCCCATGGACCTCCCTGATCATGACCCGGCGCTCATTTGATCACAGAACCGGGTTTTCCCAAGGGGTGGCGGAGAAGGTGAATACTATCCCACCCAGTGGTAACGGCTGGAGTCAATCAAAGGTCCCCAGTAGTGCCATTCACTTATTGTGGTCAGTGTTGGCCATTGCAGGAATGGTAGTAAAATGTTCCTGGAAAACCCTTTACCCCCTTTAACATCATCAGAGCCTCTGATGAGCTGTGCTAAATCAGAAAAAGAGCCCCTTCCCTACCCTCGTGCTTTCCCAGGGGCCTATCCAACTTCCTTCAAAGGGTGTGGTTGACTCCCCCTCACACCTTTCTTTGGAGGCATCCTTGGGCAACTCCATCTCTTCTACAGCAACAGTCCCTTCCTTGCCCTAATTTCGGTGGTAATGTGCAAAGTATTAGAAAATACATATTTGAAGAAAACTAAATGATTCAATATACTTTGTTTAAAATAATCTTTTATCAAATGACTTAGTTGTATAATAGAAAACATTAAACAATAACTTCTATTAAATTAAATATCAAAGAGAAGCCTTATATCATTTATCTTTATATAAGTGAAGTTTTGGAAAATAGATCACTCTACCACAAAGATGATGCAATAAGTAAAATTTTCGCTGAGAACATGTCGCTACTGCATTCTAGTCAAGAAGAGAACCAGTGACCTGACCACCTCCTGCTCCTTTGTGCTTCTGTAACTTGCCCAGCTTCTTTGCCATGCCTTGTGGACATGGTGCCGGTACAGGTGAGAACCCCATTCGTAAGCCCAACACCCCTTTTGATTCTAATGTCAGGATTATTACTTCTGGTAATAACTGTAGTACGGATGACCACTGTGGAACATGTGGAGGTGATACTGATGATGACTCTATTGGCTGTGATAAATGCCCTCTGTGGTTTTCATGACTCCTCTATCTATATGGGCCTACCCCAGACTGCTATTCAGGCACTTAAGGATGTTGGTGCTGACGGGATACTGTTTGTCTGCACAGGTTGTAGGGTAAATAGTGGAAATAACTCTAAGGGAGCTGCTGGTGCTGGTGGAGGAAATGATAACTATGGTGCTATTAAGCAATTGCATGAGACAGTAAGAGCTGTGTGCTTCTGTGAAATCTCTCACTGATCAGGTCTCTACCATGGCCAGTGTCCAAACCACTACTCTTCAGGCTGCCAGTGACCAGACTGCTGTTTGCGCTAGGGCTTTCCTTAACCCGGCACTGAAATTACCCTGAGACCAACTGTAACTCAGTCTCTGTTAGCCTAATGGTTAGGAAGGAGATTACTGAGATGGAGGAGAGTAGAAAAAGGAAGGACTCCTTAATTGTTTGGGGCATCAAAGCCACCAATGATGCTGAGGCCCTGGCTAAAACAAACCAGTCTGCCACTTTGGCTGTGGGCGCCGTTGTCCCCCTTGTCTGATATATACCGCATCAATCGCGAGCATGGTATTTACAGGGTTAAATGTGCTGATATGGGCAAGAGACAGGAATTGCTCCAGAAAGCCAGTATGCTTAGGGCCAATGAACACTACAAGTATATATATTTTAATAATGACTTAACCTACATCCAAAGACAAGAGTTGTATGCTAGAGGACGGCATTCTGCGGGCACTGTAAGTGCTGCCGGTGCCTGGCAAAGGGCTGGACCTGGCACTGCTTACTCTGCCTCTTGTGACATTGGTGGCGGTTTCCAGCATGGCCTGCCATCTGCTGGTGCTGTGCCTCACTGCCCCTTTAGTTGAGTAAATATTGCCCAGAGTAATGTAAATAGTATTAGTAATAATTTAGCTTTCATTTCTTGCTTCAAGTCATACAATAAGATTGATAATTTAGCTATTACTGAAACATGGCTCCTTTCTTCTGTTCCTGATTCATTTGTTGCCATTCCTAACTATAGCATAGTGCGTAAAGATACTTCTGAGGGCACTGCTAAGCATGATACCTGCCTTTACATACATAACACCATGGCATATATTGTGCTTGACCTACCAGTCAGTAATTTGGTAGGACTCTACCTCCCCTCCTATAGAATTCACTTCCTAGCAGCTTATCGCCCTCCATCTAACTCCCACCTTCATGATGGTGAGCTTAAATCATTCCTAGTGGACTTTGCTCCTATAATATCTGCCTGTATTGTATGCTGTCTGCTTCATTGATAATCAGCTGGATGTGAGACATCCTCAGGCAGAAACGATACACCTAGGCGCTACCAGAACAATTTCATCATCTGTGAATTTTGTGAGCTTCGGTTATGTTCTGATATGTCTCAAATCACTGCACTTCATTTGTGGGCAAATATATCTTCACTTAATAGGAAGACCCCCACTTGCAGAGGTGCAGAAGAGTAAAAGATTCAGGGCAAGTTCTCTTAAGACCCAGAATCTTTTGCAGACACTTTCTCCACATGCTCTAGCTTAATAGGCTTCTCCACCTGGACACCATGCAGGTTTTTGACTGAAATTTAACTCCTTGATTCATGCATAAACACCACTCCTGCTCTAGATGATGTACCATATGTCATGATTCCACAACTAGGTGGGTGTGAGTGAGGCACGACCTTTTTGGTGGATTATTTTAATATGAACTGGACAGAGGAGGTATCCTCCCAGACCTCTGGTGAATGGCTACTCTGACCACTTTTCACAACCTGGGGAGAGATCACTACCCCTGCTTGCTTCCAGCTAATTTTTCCTAATCCCCTGGATATTCAATTTGATGGAGAAATTAGTAAATGTTAGATTAACCTTTTTCCTAGACAGTGGAGGTCATTTGTCTTTGCACAGTGTGGCTTCCACAAGTTCCACTACACTTTGGATGCTCTGCTCCAGCTGGAAAATAATAAAAGAAGCTTTGATTGATACCATCATGCCACTGTGTTTTTCAATCTGAAGGCATATGATACTACACACTGATACAGTTTCATGGAAACCATCCCCACCTTGGGAGAGAGAGGAAGCCTCCAAACTAATGTTCATATCTGAATTTCTACAATATTATCGATTATACCTAGAGATGGTGGGAGTCCTCTTTTGCCCAATAGGATAGGAAGAAGGCATCCCACAGAACATTACCTCAATCTCCTACTCTTTGCCATTACCATCAATGGTATCTCACTGGTGCTGGAAGATGTTTTTACTACTGTGAGAGCCCATGTAAAATAGATATTAGTAGCCAAGTCTACCATTTGGGTTCGTAAGCACATTCTGGGCTTCACAAATAACAATGGACATGAACAACAGACACATACGATAATTAGAATGCAATAGACAAGTACAACTCACCTTAGATAACGATGAACTCAAACCTAACACACTTTACTGAATCAGTAAGTCCAGAGTTCACATCAGTAGAGTCAGGTAGGTAAGTTACTTTAGTATGTGTCACGTAGGCCTATGTCCAGTTGGTAAGTATCAAATGGTAACTAGGTAGTAGGAGTAGTAGTTGCAGATCCAAATGTGGTGACAGTCAAGCCAGAACTCCTAACATAGGCAACTCTATTATGCACTAAACTCAGAATAGGAACACTGAAAACAAGACACCCGAACATATATACATAATAAAAAGTAACTGTAATTGGAATTACAAGTTACTACACCCTTTCTCCCCAAAATGGTGTGGTGGAGCGAATGTGAGTGTGTGTAAAAGGGCCATTCTCCCACCCCTTTTCTCAGTACCCTCTCCCTCCCTCTGTAAGAATGTGTGTGTGAGTGGGAATGAGTTTTTTTTTATATTTTCTCTGTGTATATATATGTATTTGATTTCATGTATTAATTGTTTTCTCTTTCTCAGATTGTACTTTGCTTAAAATAATCTTTTATCAAAAATTGTACTTTGTTTATAATATTCTTTTAGCAAAGCGCCATATTCTGGAAAGAGAGAGTGGAAGTGTGGACTGATAGCAAGAGGGGTTCTCTAGACGAGTGCTCCACCCAGCCCTGAGACGGAGGGCTTTCGTGCCTCTCTAACCACCTGAACCGCCATACCCGCCTTCGTTGACAATCCTGCCTCCTTCTAAGTTAGTCTACTACCACCCACCTCCAGCACACAAGTGATAGCGCGTGCCCCCTTTTCGTTCGGTTGTTTTTTTTTTTTATGTTTTGTGTAGATATATAAGTAAATTGTTGTATTCGCCGGTTATAAAATTCTCTTTTGGTATCGTATTTGGATTGGGGAATTTAGCCTCATTTTGAAGTGTGCACACTTCCCTAGTAAATATAAAATTGTTGTAAATATAAGCTGTAATTATCATTGTACTTTTTTTCTGTTAGTAAAGAACTGTACATACAATCCGTTTCATTCTCCTTCGATTTCTCACGTCCGGATTAGTATAGGAAGCGGGTTGGATCGATTGGGGTTAGTCTAAATTTTTCGGCCCGATACATTTGGCGCCCGAATAGGGACGTGAGACTTCGAAACTGGGAGAGTGACTGGATTGGATTGCAATCCATACCCAATTAGTGTGACAAGTAGTTTGACTGATTTTTCCCTCCTCCTATCTTTGTACTAACTTGGGAACAATGGCTGTAGCGGAAACATTGAATGAAGAAGTAGTGCGATTGAGACTGGAGTTGAGAAAGAAAGAAGAGGAGTGTGAAATGTTGCGGGGAATGATGGAGGGAATGGAGAATAAAATAAAAGGGATGAATGAAAAGACTGATAAGATCAAGAAGGAAATGGGAGACTGACAGGATCAGACGGACCGACGGATGCAGGACCTGTATAACATGATGACAGGGGCTGGATCAGTCCCAGGACCTACAACCCTGTCCCCTGCTCCTACTGAAGGGACTCCGCTAAATGGAATGGATGGCAGTAGGATTGAGTCTAAAGAAGATACTGTGAGTGGTAGGAAAGGGGGTGAATGGAAGAGAGTGGAAAGTAAGAGAGGAAGTAAGCATGGTTCTAAGGTTAAGGATAGGAAGGTGAGAGGGAAGAGTGTGGATTCGCTATACTCAGATGAGGGAGAGAGTGACGATATGATTGGAATGAGTGAGACCGAGAGTAGCTCTTCGGAGAGTGAAGTGAATGTGGGAAAAGGAATTTTGATTAGGGAAGTGCCAAGGATTGATAAGTTCAGATTGCATGGGGGAAAGAGTATGGATGAGTTCTTCGGGGATTTTGAGCGGTACTGCAAGCTCAAGTACCCGCAGAACAAGGGTCACTGGGTGAGTGTTCTGGGAGATTGTTTGGATGGGAAAGTGTTGGAGTTCTTGCGAGTGATAATGAGTGTGGGAGAGCCAAAGTACGATGAAGTGAAGAAGAGATTGATTGGGCAGGTGAAACGAATGAAAGAGTGTGTGAAGTATAAAAGGGTGAATGAATTTGAGAAGGCTCGAATGGGGAAGAGTGAAAGTGTGAATATGTATGCACATAGGCTTGAGAGTATGGCAAGAACGAGGTATGGTGATGATGATGTAAATGAATGTAAACCACTGATGAGGAAGTTTTTGGACACGATCCCGCGAAAGGTGAGTGAATGGCTGAGTGGAAAGAGAAAGGAGAGAGTGAGACTGACAGGTGAACGGTTGATGTGGGAGGATGTGTTGGAACTGTTAGAAGATGGACGATTTGATGATGAAAGCGATCTAGAAGAGGATGGATGGTACAGTGTGAATGTTGGGGGTAAGAAGCCCAGGAGCTTTCATCCACCCCAGCAGTTTGTCAGCTACAGGGATGCCCTGAAGGCTGCACCAGCTGGAGTGATGTCAAACTTCCTGGGCCGGCAGAATGGATGGGCAAATGGAGGGTGGTCGAATGGAAGGGGGCAGATGAATTTCAAGCGTGGGAACGGATATATGAGAGAGAAACTGAGGTATGTCCCAGCAAACGAGAGACCGAATGGTGGGAGAAAGATTGTGGAAGGAAAGGTCATATGTTGGCAGAATGTAGGTGGACATCTGGTGCGTGTTTTGGGTGTGGTAAGAAAGGGCATATGATAAAGGATTGCCAGGAAAGTGTGAAAGAGTGCTTCGAGTGTAAAGAAATAGGCCATTTGAAGAAAGATTGTCCGAGGTTGAATGGTGGAGCAACTGGTGGGGAAAGTATGAAATATGCATGTGGTAATTGTGGAAAGGCTGGTCATTATGCAAGGATGTGTCGTGACCAGAGGAATGTATGTAGCTATTGTGCGATGGAAGGACATTCAAGTGAAAAGTGTTGGATTAGACTGAGAGCGCAAGGTGTGAATGGATAGTCTGAAGCGGGAAACTGAATGGTAAGAGGGTACCTGCTGAAGTATCCTCTGGGTGCATGAGTGTGAGTAATGTGTTGGTAAGTCTGTCTAGTGTGAAAGTGCTGTCTGGTAGGAAGTATGAGTGTCTGAGTGTTAAGGTGGAATTGAATGGAATTGAGTGTTTGGCTTTAATAGATTCTGGATGCAAGGCGAGCTTGGTGTATAAAGATGTGTATGACAAGGTTAGCGAGAAAGCCCTCCTGTCTGAGTGCAAGGGTAGTTTAGTAGGTATTGGTAATAGGAGAGTGCCTGTGATTGGAATGATAAGGTCAGCTGTTCGAATGCATGGTATGATGATGAATGAATGTGAATTTTCTGTGATTGATAAGGTGAGTAGTGAGTATGGTGTGATTTTGGGCTATGATTTTATGAAAATGAATCGTATGGTTTTGCATCCTGCGAGTGATCAGATTGAGAGAAAGATTGGTAAAAATGGGGTGTATAAGTTGTATGTAGGGAAAGATGGTAGCGTTTTGAGGAGTGTGTTTACTGGTATTGATGTGACTGCTATGGAGAATGTAAGGCTTGTTAAGGGTGAAAGGGTGTCTGTTAGAGTGAGTTGGAGTAAGGATGTTAGTTTGAATGTGAGTGAGAACACTGTGATATTGGATGGAAAGGATGCATGTTATAAGGTAAGGCGTGTTGCTTGTGTGTTTGATGGCTTGATGAGAATGAATGATCCTTTTGTATGTGTGCAGGCGGACCCCAGTGTGAAAGGGCAGGTGAGGGGAATCCAAGTCGGAGATGTACTGGGCCACCTCTCCACTGTCAATGAGGTAGGTATGGACGATAGTACGGATATCAGGGTGAATGTTGCGAATGAAAAGACATGCGAATGGATGTATAATGAGGTGAAGAGCATGGTGGAATTGGATGGATGTTTAACTGAGTATGAAAGGGAGGATGTGTATCGAATGATATTTGAACGAAAGGGAGCCCTCAGTAAGGGTGATCTGGATTTCGGGGTTGCAAAGCTCCCGGAATTCAAGATTGTCCTGAAGGAGGATTCCCCAATCTATCAGCGGCCAAGGCATTTCCCACGTCCGGTTGCTGATGAGATTTAGGAGCAGTGCTTGGAATTGGAGCAATTGGGGGTGATTGAAGAGAGCGAGAGTGCATGGAATAGTCAAATTGTACCTGTATGTAAGCCGGATGGAAGATTGCGTCTGTGTGTGGATTATCGAAAGGTGAATGAAAGGACTGTGAAAGAAAGGTTTCCGATGTGTGTGGTATCTGAGTGTGTGTATAGTATGCATGGGATGGAGTGGTTTACGAAGCTGGATCTGGTACGGGGGTATTACCAGATGCCTATTGCTGAGGAGAGCCGGCCAGTAACTGCTTCTCTTCCTCAAAGAGGCATTACCAGTTCCGGAACCTCAGCTTTGGGTTGGCTAATGCTCCCGGAGCCTTCCAGCGGGCAATGAATGTTGTGTTGAGTAAGTTTGCGAGTAAGAATGTGATTGCGTTTATAGATATTTTGATTATGACTGAGACTTTTGAGGAGCATATGAGATTGGTGAATGATGTGTTGAGAACGTTGGAGAGTGTTGGTGTGAAGGTGAAAGTGGCGAAGTGTGAATGGTTTGCGAAAGAAGTGGAATTCCTTGGGCATATGGTGAGTGAGAATGGGTTGCGAAAATCACCAAAGTATGTTGAGAAGGTGCGAATGTTTCCTAAACCGGTGACTGTGAGGCAACTGAAGTCATTTTTGGGTTTGATTGAGTTCCAGCGAAAGTTTATATGTGATTGTTCCGGTGTGAGTAAGCCTCTGACTGAGTGGATGGGCAAGAAAGGTAGTACGGTTGTCAAGTGGAATGATAAGATGAATGAGGCGTATGAAAGACTGAAAGAGGCAGCGGCTGAAGATGTTGAATTGGCTTACCCAGATTATAGTGTAAATGCTAAAATGCTTGAACTGTATACAGATGCGAGTGGGTATTGTATGGGAGGTTTTCTGATGCAAGAGCAGCGTTTGAATGGAGAGAATGTCAGGCGAATAATTGGGTATGTATCCAAGGCTATGAATGTTGCAGAACGAAAGTATTCGACTGTGGAACGAGAGCTGGCTGCGATAAGATATTGTTTGAAAGTGTTGCGTCCATTTTTGTATGGTGTTAGGTTTGTGATAAAAACCGATCATCAACCTCTTGTGTATCTGCAGCGTATGAAGTGGGCTGATAGTACGATTGCAAGGACTTTGGAAGATTTGAGTGACTTTGACTATGTGATTGAGTATGTGCCTGGTGAACGGAATGGAGTGGCTGATTTGATGTCAAGGTATCCTGGTACGAATGATGAAAATGTGTGTGGAGTGAGTGATCCTGAGTATTTGCCGAAAGGGATTATGAATGGAAAAGAGAGTAAGGGTGGTGGTGATTCCTTGTTTGAGAGTGTATGGAATGGTTTGCAAGATTTGAAGAGTGATCGAGTAGATGTGAGAGTGCCCGATAGTGTAGATGATTTAAGGAAGGAGGTAATGAATGATGTGTGTAGGAAGCCTGAAAGCATTGGTTGGCAAAGGTGCGGAACTTCATGAAAGAATTGAGAGCGATGTGTATGCAAGGGGTCCCGCCATTTCAGGAAGTGTTGATTGTAGTGAGTCGTTTGTATGGAGTGATTGTTTATGTGCACTTTGGTGGTGAGAGGCCGATTGTGTACAAGGATGAGAAGATGAAGGGTTTGAATCCTAATGTGGTACATCTGCAATGTTTGAGCGGTGTGCACTACAATTGGGTGATTGAAAAGTGTTCATATATAAGAGAGAAGAATGATTGTCTGGATGAAGATGAGTGTGTGGTGAGTGATGATATGGGAGTTAATGACAGTGTGGATATCAGTGCTGATGTTGGTGTGCTTATTCCTTCCGTTTATTGCGAACATGGTGGACCTGATATGATGGAAGTGAGAGTGAAAGTTGGTGAAAGGTTGTTCTGTGGTTTGATTGATACTGGAGCGCAGGTGTCTTTAGTGAATGAGAAGATTCTGAGTAAGTATGATGAGTTTAAATGTTGCGAGCATAAACCTGTGAAGTTACGGATAAGTGGATTAGGGAATGGCTTGATAGTGGCATGGGAACAGGTTAGTCTGAAAGTGAGTTTGGGTAATGGTGTGAATGTGAAGCATGACTTTGTGATTCTGAAAGATGAGCAAATGCCTTGTTGTTTCTTTCTTGGTGTAGACTTTATGAGATTGAATGATTTGTCTTTGGATGCTGATAAGGATCATCTTATGAAGTTGAATGAGTGTGCGAAGAATGTTGTCAAATTTTGTGGCATGATTGAGTTGGTCATGGATGATGAGAATGAGATTTTAAGTGATGATGATATTCTAGAGATGCAAGAGATGTGTCCTTTTGTTAGTGAGTTGAAGAAGTGTGTAATGATGCGTGTTGATTTGAATGAATGGCTAGAGTGTTTAAGTGATTTTAAAAGGTATGCTAAGGATTTTGTTGTTTGTATGGATGTTGTATATTTGGTGAGGCATGTGAAGGGTGGTGATGATATGTATGTACCTGTGATGTCCTTAGTTGGTATGATTGGTCTGGTGAAGGTTGTGCATGATAATTATGGGCATATGGGTAAGTTTAAGCTGTGGGAGTGTATGAAGGAGCGTGTGTTCCACCCGTTTCTGAGAACTGTTGTGAATGATGTTGCAACTACGTGTGAAAGGTGTCAGAAGCGAAAGGTGCAAGGTGTGCAAGTGAAACCACCGATGTTGAAAGTTGATGCGAAAGAACCGTTTGAATTGGTAGTGATTGATTGTGTGTCTTTGCCGCGTACGAGTGCTGGGAATGTTGGTATGGTTGTTATGGTTGATCATAAAAGTAAGTTTGTGTATGCAGCGCCTGTGATAGATAAAAGGAGTATGGTTGAGCAGTTGTTCTTTCCTATGTGTGTATGGAAGCCTAGAAGATGTCTGAGTGATAATTGGCCTGAATTTGTAGGGGAAGTGTTTGAGCAAATGTTGAGAGAGAATGGTGTGGAGCATGTGAGAACAACTCCGTATGTACCGTCTTCAAATAGATTGGCTTAACGGACTATAAGAACCTTGTGTGAGATGTTGAGAATGATGAGTACGACAGTGAATGACTGGGATGTGTGTCTGGGGAGAGTGTTGTGGGCGTATAATTCAACTGTGCATAGTCCAATTGGAATGTTCCCATGTCAGTTTGTGATGAATTTTGAAAGGTGAGTGAAAGTGAGCAGAGTGTATGGCGTGAGGCGCATGAAAGGTTCCGTTCATTTGAATTAGGTACAAAAGTATTGAAGGTGAAAGAAGTGAAGGGTAGGTTGAATGTATCAAAGATGAGTGAGAAGTTTGATGGACCTTATAGAGTTGTGAGAGTTTGGGAAAATGGGGTAACGTATGTTTTGGAGAGTTTGAATGACGGCATGACTGAGAGAGTGCGGGCTCATCAGAGTCAGTTAAGGAGATGGAGAGAACCTCCTGACTACCTGGTGAGCCATCCGGTGTATGGACTGTGTAGAGAGAGAGGTAAAGTGCATGATGATGAGATTGAATGTGAGAGTATGGATCTGTCTGGGAAAGAGCTAGTCTTAGTCTCGAGGAGTAGAAAGCGTACAAAGAAGAGTGAAAGGAAGAATGAAAGTAACTCTGAGCAGAGTCTTTCTGGTATGGAGAATCTTGAAAGGGAGATTGAGTTTTTGCGTAAACAGGTGAGTGATCTGGCTGGTATAAGTAGACGAGTGAGTGAGCTGCCTGTGCCTGATTTTTCTTGTTTTGGGAACCGTATAAATGATAGTGTGTTTGGGGAGAATGAACCTAGTGTGGCTGATTTTTCGGGTTTTATGAATGGTAATAGTAGGGGTGAGTTTGATGTAGTGAATGATGAAGTGGCTGATTTTTCAGGTTTCTGGTGGGAACCAGTCAAAGGGGTTTCTGGTATGCCTGTTGAGAATACAGGGGATGTGAGTGACCTGTCTGTTTCGCAAGAGTGTACCTTGAGTTGGATGAGAGCTGTGAGTGAGGAGCTGATGAATGGGGGTATGAAGAGTGAAGGTTCTGAACGGAAGAGTATGAAAGAATTCTGTCGTGAGATGGGAGTGCTGGTAATGAGGGCTAAGAATATGGTTGATGAGATGATAAATAGTGACGATGAGACTGACAGGATGACTGACGAACAACCCCGACTAATTGCTACGCGTAGCCAGGGACCAGTAGAAGAGTGTGAATGGGTGCAGAAGGGTGCGATTGAGCACAAGTGGTACCGTGAAGAGTGATTGAAAGGGTTTAGTGAGTGGCTGGTCGAATGGCTTAAGGAAGGAGGGGTGTGGTGGAGCGAATGTGAGTGTGTGTAAAAGGGCCATTCTCCCACCCCTTTTCTCAGTACCCTCTCCCTCCCTCTGTAAGAATGTGTGTGTGAGTGGGAATGAGTTTTTTTTTATATTTTCTCTTTGTATATATATGTATTTAATTTCATGTATTAATTGTTTTCTCTTTCTCAGATTGTACTTTGCTTAAAATAATCTTTTATCAAAAATTGTACTTTGTTTATAATATTCTTTTAGCAAAGCGCCATATTCTGGAAAGAGAGAGTGGAAGTGTGGACTGATAGCAAGAGGGGTTCTCTAGACGAGTGCTCCGCCCAGCCCTGAGACGGAGGGCTTTCGTGCCTCTCTAACCACCTCAACCGCCATACCCGCCTTCGTTGACAATTCTGCCTCCTTCTAAGTTAGCCTACTACCACCCACCTCCAGCACACAAGTGATAGCGCGTGCCCCCTTTTCTTTCGGTTGTTGTTGTGTTTTTTTATGTTTTGTGTAGATATATAAGTAAATTGTTGTATTCGCCGGTTATAAAATTCTCTTTTGGTATCGTATTTGGATTGGGGAATTTAGCCTCATTTTGAAGTGTGCACACTTCCCTAGTAAATATAAAATTGTTGTAAATATAAGCTGTAATTATCATTGTACTTTTTTTTTCTGTTAGTAAAGAACTGTACATACAATCCGTTTCATTCTCCTTCGATTTCTCACGTCCGGATTAGTATAGGAAGCGGGTTGGATCGATTGGGGTTAGTCTAAATTTTTCGGCCCGCTACAATGGGACCCTACAAATTCATACGGTCCACAGGGCGTGTGGCTCTGGTAGGCCGACGGATATGCTGAGCTGTCATAATAGGGTCAGGAGGTTCAACTGAAGGTGAGACATCAACCTCTGGCAATGGGCTGGGTGTTGACTCTGTTGCAACAGGAGGCAGTTGAGGGTCATTGCTCACCTGAGAGGGATTAGAAGGCTGGCGATATGTGAGGAGAGGTCCAATATTAGCAGGATATAGTTGATCCAGATGCCGCTTTAGCAGTTGTCCTTCTGGAAGTCAGCACTCGTAAGACACTGGACCAGTCTGCTTAGAGACTTCAGCTGGCAACCTTGCGAATGATAACACCATCCCCAGGAGACAACTCTATAGACCTCTTAGACTGTCGACTATCACGCTGAATATCTTGATTGGTAGTGACCCTCTGCTTTACTTGCTCTGTAGGAAAAAGTAAGTCTAGGTGACTTTGCAGTCATCGGTTAAATAGTAGCTCAGCAGGAGACACCCCTGCACTAGCATGTGGAGTCATCCTATACTTGAAAAGAAATTTGTCTAAAAAAATGTCCATTGTATCATCTGAAGTAGCTAGTGCATCCTTGAATGTTCTCACCATCATTTCTACAAGTCCATTGATGGATGGCTTGTATATGGCAGAAGTTGTGTGTCAGTTGCCATTGTTCTTTAAGAAGTTCTGGAACTCTACACTGGTAAAGCAGGTACCATTGTCAGATACTATGGACACTGGCAATCCAAACTGAGAAAAATAATGCCTTAGACATTTCACAGTCTCAGCTGTAGAAGGGCCTTTGGTATGGAAAATTTCTACACATTTGGAATAAGCATCCACCAGTATAAGGAAATACTTTGAGTTGACGGATCCAGAGTAGTCAAAATGCAATCTGTGCCATAAATGTTTTGGCTACTGCCATGGATGAATCTCACTCTTAGGAGGGATAGGTCTGTTAGCCAAACAGTGGGGACAAGAACAAACAGGCTCTTCAAGGTCCTTATACCTTCCTCACATCCCTTTTCCTCTCCTCTTCACATTCTATCCATTTTTACGCTGTGTCTAAGGTGGAGCCGCCATGCCGATGGACTGCCAGGCCACCAGGTGGGAGGGGTGTTTCGAAATGGCGGCGCCTGGCTCTGCCAGGCCTGTAAGCACCTCTTGCAGTGCGGGCAACTGCAAGAGGTGATGAGCTATTGCGTCCCATATAAAAAAGAGGGTAACCATGCCCATGTATGAAAAAAACAACAAAAAAAAACCAACCCCCAACTTCCCCTGAAACAGCGACGGAGCCGCCCTCGGGCAGCTCCAGCAAAAAAATGGAGGCCCCCTCCTCCTGTGCTTGCACAGGGGACCCTCCATATCTCTTCAACCGGAGAGGAGGCTTACTCCTCTTCTACACCTACGGGTGAAGGGGACTCCCCCTTCTCTGGAGGTGCTTTCAGGCACCTCCCTCTTACCAGCGGCAGTCCCCTCTGTTCTTTCCAAGGGGTTTGCCAAGAAAGCCAGCAGGCAACCCTTAGCCAGCTCGGTAGGGCAAACCCCCTTAGGGGGGAAGAGGGAAGCCAGGCCCCTTCGGTCGCTTCCCTCAAAAGACCTGCTGGCAAGAATATTGAACCTTGCTGGGGTCAAGGCCCATGCCTCCCCACACAAGACTAATGACGATACTGCCAACGGGACCTGCGGCGTCTTGGGGGGGATGTCCAACTGGAGGCTCCCCCTCAGATAGACATGGTCCTTGAGGTAACCCAGCCCCAGACAGGAGGGCCTTCCATGGTGAGGAATCCTGGCTCGGCACCAATACCGATCCCGAATCAGCCCTTATGCAAGGTTCTCCTCAATGGCTGTGGTTTCCGAAGCAGTACAAGGAGGGGAAGGATCTCCTCCGACCGGTGTCCACACGACTACAAGGACCTTCTCCATTTCGGAGAATGACCTGGCTGAGGCCCGTCCATCTGGCCTGGGGGCTCCTTCCGGCGGAGGTGAGAAGTGGGTTCATTCCCCGCCCTCTCCAAAAATGAAAAAAATGACAAAAAAGACTCAGGGCTCCTCTCCATCTGCGGGGGCTGCGGGGACGGATGGGTCTGCTGCCACTTTGGCAAGTGACCAAGCCAAGATTGGCAAATCCGGCCCCTCTGCCCCCCCCGGTTGTGGAGCCCCTGACTAAGATACAAAGTGCACAGGGCGGAGCCTAAATGACATCGGGGCCCTTGATTTAGAGGTTACCTGGCATTTTCGAGCCCGCTGGCTTCAAACGCTTCCTGGTTATTCCCTCCACTGATGGCACCATGTTGTCCAAGGGCAACATGATCCATCAGAGGTGAGGATTAGCTAGTGCAATTGTTAGAGAGCCGAAGGTGACCTGTTTCTTGGAAGGGAGCCTTCTGGCGAATGCGGTGAATCCCGCTGAGGCGGCCAAGATAAAGGCTCTTCGGACACTTCATGGCACCCCGGTGAGTGTGATGCCGCACTCTACCATGAACTTTGTGAAAGGAGTAGTTTATGCGAGGGAACTCGTTGACTACTCCATTGAGGACATCACCCTAGAGCTGGCCGACCATGGGGCGATCAAGGTCGAACGTGTGATGAGAAAACAGGGAAGGCCCCCACGACCCACCCCTACACTCTTCATCACGTTCGACTGTGACAAGCTCCCTGAGTTGGTGCGTGCCGGTTGGTACCGCTACCGCGTGAAGGCATTCGTGCCACTGCCTCAGCGGTGCTATTACTGTCACCGCTTCGGCCATACGAATTGCTCATGTAGACATGCAAAGTCAGGGTGACCCGAATTCTGTGTAAATTGCTCCAAGGTCGCACACGATAAGTTCAAATCGTGTGCGGCAAAGTGTGTCAATTGCGGAGAGCCGCACCCCGCTTCTTCGAAGCAATGTGGTGCATATCTCCTTGAGAAAGAAATCCTGGCCGTTCAGGCCCAGGTTCGACTCTCATTCCGCGAGGCAAAGGACTTGGTCCTGGCGCTCCCGGCTCGGCCTGCGATGTCATATGCCTCAATAGTTAGAAAGGCCCCCTCTGATCCTGGCCCATCCAGGCCAACGAGCCCGGTTGTTTCCGCACCCATTCGGAGCCCCTCTGCGGGCTCTACCCAACCCGGCCGCTCCGCTGGTAAAGCTGGCGGCAAAAAGGGTTTATACCCAGCCCCAGCTAAAACCATGGCTCCCCCCTCTTCCCCCAGCGTGACCGTTTCTCGTAAGGCGAAACGGCCACGCGCCTCCACCGAGTCGTTAGACTCACAGGAGGCAACACGCCTCAAGATGGTCGCTAGGCCATCTTCGGGGGTTCCTAAAGCTCTTCCCCGAAAGGAGGACAGCAACGCCCGCCTAAGGTTTCGAGGCGGAGGGAGGAAAAGACTCGCATGGGGAGCCCAACCTCCCCCAATAAGTCCTCGAAGGCGACAGCGCCTTCAGCGCTTTGTCCGTCCAACAGCGCCTGGGGTTCTGCCCCCGGGAAGCGTACGGCTATTCCCGTGAGGGTCTTCTGTTCGAGGAGGGCCCCGCGTCTCCTCCGAGCTAGGCTTGGAGGGCATATTCCTTCGATGGAATTGCCGTGGACTCCGGGCCAACTCCGGAGGAGCTGCGGAGGCTCGTCTCATCCGGTTCCCCGTTAGCTATCTTTTTGCAGGAGACCATGCTAGGCGCGTGCCCCCTGCCCGCCCTCCCGGGGTATAAAGGTCTTGCGACCCCCCCCTGCGGGATGGCCGGGCTGGGGGATGCGCGGTTTACACCCGGCATGATGTCTCCGTTCTTCCTTTCTCTTTAGATACCTCCTTTCAGGCAGTGGCTGTGCAGCTGCACCGGGATAGGAGGTATACTATCATTTCTGCGTACATTCCACCGTCAGCTGACTTCGAAGCGGGGGACTTCCGCCGCGTCGTGGCACGGTTGCCGAGGCCCTATCTCTTGCTTGGAGATCTGAACGGCAGGCATCCTCTTTGGGGAGATTACTCAATAAATCCCAGGGGACAAGTCCTTGCCGATATGATCGAAGAGCTTGAGATGGGTGTCCTAAACGTGGATGAGTTTACGCATCACTGTCCGAGAACCGCTTCATTTTCTTGCCTTGATCTATCTTTGTGCTCGTTGGATGCACAGCTTGATTTTGATTGGGGGGTGGTCGATGAACTCCATGGTAGTGATCACTTTCCCATTCAAATATCATTTTCAGGGCAACTGCCGCCTGAGAGACCACCTCGGTGGTGCTTGGTGCGGGCGCGGTGGCCTGCATTTCAGGAAATGACTGAATTCTCTATCTCAGTCAAGGAGTTTAGGTCGGTAGATGAGGCCGTTGAGTTCTTCTCCGGCAACCTCATCGCCGTGGGCCTGACTATTATTCCTAGGACGTCTGGCCGTTTTGCACGCTGACCACTCCCATGGTGGTCGGCCGAGTGTGAGACGGCCCTCAAACAGCAGCGTTATGCCTACATGCGCTATAAGCGCCGCCCCAACGATTTCACTGTCGCTGAATTTCGTCGGGCTAAGGCTAGGTTCCGGTATATTTCGAAGCACGCCCTCCGCTCTTTCCTGCGGGCATACGTGTCTTCACTTAACGGGAAGACCCCTTTAGCTGAGGTGTGGAAGCGAGTCAAAAGGATTCGGGGCAAGTTCTCGCATGCCCCGTCTCCCGTTCTCCAGGAGAATGGGACCGCAATCTCGGACCCCGCGTGCGTGATGGAATCCTTAGCGACCGCTTTTTCCGCATTCTCTAGCCGTGATGCTGCTCCGCCAGCATTCAATGCACGTCGTGATGTCGTGAAGGCCGCCGGCTCGACTTCACCTTGAGAGGCGGAGAACCCTTCAACGACAAGTTTACTGTGACTGAGTTGCGTTCCGCTCTCGCTTCGTGCGCGGACACCGCCCATGGTCCGGGCGATGTCCCGTACGCCATGCTTCGACACCTGGGTTAGCGAGGCATGGCCTTTCTGTTAGATTTGTTCAACAGGATCTGGGTGGAAGGTCTTCTCCCAGACTCCTGGCGAATCGCTACTGTGCTCGCCTTTCGCAAACCGGGGAGAGATCACTCTACTCCGACTGGTTTCCGCCCAATCTCTCTAACCTCTTGTGTGTGCAAGTTGATGGAGAAATTGGTAAATGTTAGATTAGCCTATTTCCTCGACAGCGGAGGCCATCTGTCTTCCGCACAGTGTGGCTTCCGTAAGTTCCACTCCACGTCGGATGCTCTGCTCCGACTGGAAAATGCCGTCTGCGAGGCTTTCCTTCGTAGACAGCACTACGCCACGGTGTTTTTTGATCTGGAGAAGGCCTATGATACCTCATGGCGATACAGTATCATGGAGACTCTCCACATGATGGGGGCGAGGGGACGCCTCCCAATGTTTATATCTGAATTTTTTCGAGATCGTCGATTCCGCCTACGGGTGGGGGGAGCCCTCTCCGGCCAAATGGAGCAGGAGGAGGGTGTCCCGCAGGGAAGTGTCCTCAGTGTCACACTCTTTGCCCTCAGCATCAATGGCATCACCTCGGTGCTGCCGGAAGATGTTCTCGCTACGCTCTACGTGGACGACCTTTCGATCTGTTTTGGCGCGGCCCAGATGCCAACCTTGGAGCGTCGACTCCAACAGGCATTGAACCGCGTCTCTCGCTATGCCGAAGCGCACAGGTTTCGGTTTTGTTTGGCCAAGACTAAGGTGGTGCACTTCTGCCGCCATCCACGGCTTCACCCCGACCCAGATTTGTTTCTTAATGGGGTGCGCCTAGATGTGGTTGAGTCGCACCGTTTCCTTGGTCTTGCATTCGACCGACGCCTCACCTGGGGGGCTCATATTCGCAGCCTTAGGGTCTCTTGTACCCGCGCCATAGACATTCTCCGTTTCGTAACGTTCAGCGCCTGGGGCGCTGATAGGGCTACTGCCCTACTTTTTTATCGATCCTTTGTTCGTTTGAAGCTCGACTACGGATACGAGTTTTATGCATCCGCAGCCGAGCGTTTATTGCGGAAGGTGGATTCGATCCACCACACCGGCCTTCGCCTTGCGACCGGTGCATTCCGCACTTGCCCCATTGAGAGCCTGTTGGTCGATGCTGGGAAGATGCCACTCGCTCTGCGCCACGTGCAGTGCATCACTCGCCTGTATGCGCGAGCCCGACGCCTCCCTCAGTCGCCAACAGCTCTCACTGCATCCGCAGCTGATCTCGATGGTGCCTATGACGCCAAGAGACGCCAGTCATACCCTAGGCCCTTTGGGTTTAGGGGGATAGGAAACTCCTTTGAGAGCTAGATATAGCTCTCGGGCCGGTGGCGCCCCTGGTTCTGCCCAGTACGCCACCCTAGAGGGTACCACATTTGGCTATTTTTCACCACACCTCTGCTCCCAAAGCTTGTACTGCGCCGGGAGTATTGCGTTCGACCTTTTTGGAGCACACATCGTGTCACGCTGGAACCGTGCCAGTTTATACGGATGGCTCCAAGTCCCAAGAGGGGGTCGGCTTCCACGCCGTATCCCCTCTGTTTGAAGTCAGCGGGGCTCTACCAGGCGCTGCGTCTGTCTTCACGGCCGAGCTGGTGGCAATACACCACTCGGTACGGGAGATTACGCGACGTGCCCGGTTTGGAGACCGGATTGTGATCTATAGCAACTCACAAAGCGCCCTGAGTGCTCTCGGGGCATTGGAATCTCCGCATCTCCTGGTTCGCAGTATCCATGAGGCCACAGTTATGGCGAGCCGGGCAGATGTCGGGATTATCTTCTGCTGGGTTCCTGGACATGTAGGAATTGCGGGGAATGAGCGCGCCAAAGAGTCCGCGAGGAATCTGCGACCGGACCAGCGTTTTGCTCTTCCTCACACTCACTACATGGCAGGAATATGGGCAGCTCTTCGGACTGCTTGGCAAAGAAGATGGGAGACGATCGAAGGGAACTTAAAGTTGCGTGCCATTGCGCCGCGACTGTTTCCATGGACCTATTCCCCAATGCCGCGACGGCTTCAGGTTGCTTTCTGTCATCTCCGAATCGGACACACGTGTGACGCTTCGCTATTTGATGGAGCGCTTGCCTGCGCCCTATTACAACGACTGCGTCGTCCCCCAGACTGTTGGCACATTCTTGTCGAATATCCCAGTCTGGGTGATCTTCGCGCACGATACCTGTCCCGGTACCGGGATGGGCAGGGCTGCTACCGCCTGTCCCTTGTACTTGGGACAGATTCGTGCAAATTGACTTGTGTACTTGTTGACTTTTGTGGGGAGGCCGGGCTTCTCCCCTTTATTTAAGGTTCTTTTTTTGTTATTGTTTTGTTTGTAGGTTGCACTCTCCTGCACCGGGGTGAGGGGGACCTCTCCCCGCTGCCGGAGATTGCTTCCCTATTGTTAAGTTTTTCCAATTTATATCGATTGTTAAGTTTTCATATTTTTATTTTAAAGTAGCCTAATTCTAGGCTGTTGGTGTTTTTTGGTGACTTATGCCCAATTGGGCAGTTGCCAGAAGGGCTCTATAGAATAAAAAAAAAAAAAAAATCTTGCTTATCAATTTTGTGGTACAGTACAGCTCCTATACCATAGGCACTGCCTCTGCCACCATCACCAGAGGCAACTTAGGGTCAAATAGAATGAGAGCCTCAGAGTTAGTAGTAGATGCTTGGCTTGGTGAAAAGTTCTCTCTTGCTCCTGGCCCCAAGTCCATTTAGAGTTTGAGTGAAGTAGCAGGTTTAGTGGCTCAACAATGGTGGAAAAGTTAGGAAGAAATCTTCTGTAGAAACCGATACTTCCCAGAAAAGCTTTTAGTTGCTTCACTAAAGTAGGTCGAGGAGCATCACTGATGGCTTAGACCTTAGATGAGTCTGTTCTAATACCTGTATCAGAGATTATGTAGCCAAGGTAAGTCATCTC
Organism: Ceratothoa steindachneri; assembly: GCA_963969495.1. Lineage (NCBI taxonomy): Eukaryota > Metazoa > Arthropoda > Malacostraca > Isopoda > Cymothoidae > Ceratothoa > Ceratothoa steindachneri. The sequence goes on along the minus strand of OZ018331.1, from coordinate 28,605,645 downwards.
CTTAATACCAAATGAGCATTTATTAGGTTGTAACTTATGAACCTTAGCTTGTAGTTGACTTAGGACACCTCAAACTCAGTCATCGTGCTCCTGCTTTGATGACCCCCAAGGGGGACCTCCCCCCGATGCCAGAGCTTGCTCCCTGATTGTTATCCCCTTTTTATTGTTTTTTTCTGTTAAAATTTTTATTTTAAAGTAGCCTAGAACTGGGCTGTTTGTTTGCGGCGACTTATGCCCAAGTGCGCAGTCGCCAGATAGCCCCTTGAAAAAAAAAAAAAATGATGACCCCCATATGAGGATGTCATCCAAGTAGCACAGCACACCTGGCAGATCTCCCAGCAGCCCTTTCATAGTTCTCTGGAAAATACCTGGAGCTGAGGAGACACCAAAGGGCAGGCAGTTGTACCGGAACAGTCCTCTGCGTGTGTTAATAGTACTGTAAGGTTTGGAGCATTCATCCAATTGGAGCTGTGCATAGGCTTGCGACATGTCCAACTTGAAAAAAAATTTAGCACTGGAGAGTGAACTCAGCAAATCCTCCAACCGTGGAATAGGATACGTATCCAGAGTCAGAGCACGATTGACAGTGAGCTTGTAGTCACGGCAAATCCTGGCAGTACCATTAGGTTTCAACACTGGCACAATTGCAGCTGCCCACTTAGAATAGGAAACAGGAGAAATAATGTTCTCCTCCTCCAACCTCTTGAGCTCTGCTTCCACCTTATCTCTTAGTGAATAGGGCACTGTCCGTGGCTTGCAAAATTTAGGAGCCACATTCAGATCCACGGACAGAGAAACCTTCTTGTCTGAAAAACATCTTAACCCTAGTGCAAACAAATTGGGCCTCAATTTGACAAAAGATGAAGCAATAGAGGTTTTATTAATAGAAAAATGAGAAATATTGACCAGGTTGGGCATATCATGACCCATAAGTGCTGGTCCATTTCCATCAACGACAATAATGGCAGCTTCTCTCTCACTTTGACCTGGAGTCGCAGCAACATTTACTTGTATCTCCCCCTTGACTGCTAATGGTACACCCCCATAAGCATGTAGCCTAGTTTCAGTGGCATGGAGATTTGGGCAGGCTGACCCGAACATAGACATATAGGTAAAATTACTTAATTAGAGATCTAGCTGCTCCAGTGTCTAACTCCATAGTTAAAGTTACACCATTAATAAAAATCGTTCTAGTAATAGGAGCAGTAATAGTATTTGAAGTCTCAGTTTTGAAAATATAATTGTTATAATCATTTGAAGGTATGTTATAGTTAGAAGTAGAGGCAAAATTTTATGTGGTAGTTGCTCAGACTGGAGAACCGAGACTCTGCTAGTAGCTTGGGACTTTTTGTTAGATTTAACCTAACAAAAAGTTCACCTCACCTCACTGTGTCTCAATCCCTATCTAAACAAACATACCTCACTCATTCACAACGCTTTTGGCATCACCCAGTTATACCTTTTCACTCTGCCTCCCCTCCTAGTCCATCAACTGTCTCTGTCATCTGTTGCAATGTCTCTTCATCTTGTCTGTCCATGGCCCCTTCTCTATGTACTTCATCCACACACACATCTGACATTCCCTGACCAATCTCACTAAAATTATCAACTAACCTCTCTACTTCATCGATCAAATCTTCCCATTCTTTCATAGCATTTATCGACTCTTGCTCCAATTGCACATTTATCCCATTTATGCTCTCATTCAAAGGAAACTTACAAATACTATACATTCTATCATATGCAGCATCTCGATCTTGCACAAATCCAAAAAACTCTTCCCTCCTCACTCTCACCAAACTGTTCCATCCATTCATCCTTTCCCAACCGTTTACTCTTAGGCTTTCCCCTTCCATGTTCAACTACCACTAACTGCCTCCCCTCTAAAGCACTAGCTATATCATCCACCATTTCACAGTCTTCCATTCTTTCAGACAGATATTCATTCACTGGGTGTTGCACCAAATATTCAGGAGGTTCACGCCATTTTCGCAACTGACATTGGTGCTCTCTATGTTCATTTAAACTTCCATCCTCTCTTTCACGACTATCACATACAAAAAGACTTTTTAACTCCTCATCCACCTCACTTTAAGAGTTACAGAGATGCCTTTTGCAGGTCAACCCGATAGAGGTAATGGCCAACTTCCTTGGTCAATATGGGACTAAGCAAGGAGTGAATGGGTTTAGTAGAATGAATGCAGGGAATAGAATGGATGGAGTCGTGGTATGAATGAGGTATGACAGCAGAATAAGAGTAGAAGTGTTGGGCAGATGAATGGCATGAATGAAGGAAGACATGAGTATGGTATGGGTGCTGTGAATAGTGTAGTGTGTCACCGGTGCAAGAAAGCAGGACATATGTTGTCACAGTGTAATTGGATGACAGGTGAATGTTTCGGGTGTGGCTCAAAGGAGAATCTGGGTCTACTTGTTATGGTTGTGGTAAGAATGGTTATATGGTGAGAGAATGCCCAATGTAACAGATAGGTATGAATGCTAGAGTATAGAATGACTGCCAGCGTATGTGTGGTAATTGTGGGCAGAATGAGCACTATGCGAGAATGTGTATGGAAGCAAGGCAGTCATGTGGATGTTGTGGCAGAGGTGGACATAGACCCAAGTTTGCTGGTATCCAAGACAAGGTATGACCAACCAGCCTGGAGTCAGTGGGAATGAAGGAACTGTTGTGTCAGGAAACTAAATTGTGAGAGAATGCATGGTGGTGTGTCCTCTGTGAGTTTGTGATGAGAGTTATGTCCAGAGTCAAAGTTTTGACAGAGGTGAGTTATGAATGCATGAGTGTTCTGATTGATTCAGGATGTAAGAAGAGTTTGTATGTATAAAGCTGTGTATGACAGCATGAAGGATCATGTGACTGTGGAGAGTTTGGAGAAAGTTTGGTAGGTATTGGAAATCTGAAAGTCCCAGTGCTTGGAGCAGTCCATTTGGCAGTTAGAATGCCTGAGATGCAGATGAGTAAATCTAAGTTCTATGTGATTGACAAAGTGAGTTCTGAGTATGGAATACTTCTTGGTTACGAGTTTATGAAAGAGAATAGACTGGTTTTGCATCCCAGAGACTGTAAGATTGAGAGAAAGCTTGGTAAGAAGGGATGTTGGAAATTGTATGTAGGTGATGGTCAAATGGAAGGATGTGTGTTTAGTGGGATTGAAGTAATTGCATTCAAAGGCTTTGAATGCGGCAGAGCGGAATAAGGAAGGTGTGTCTGTAGTGAAAGTAAGATAGGATGATCGATTGGGAATTGGTTCAGATATCAGTAATGTGTATGTGTTTGGAAAGAAAGCTGCCTATAAAGTAAGATGAGTGGCTTGTGTGTTTGATGGATTGCTGAATGTGACTGATCTCTTTGTATGTGTGCAAGTGTGCCCTGGATTGAAGAGCCAGTCTAGATTGAGAGCAGTGCAGGCTGGTGATGTTATGGGCCACCTATACACAGTGATTTGACTGATGTGAGTGTGAATGTGGGAAATGAGACTTAGTGAGTGGACAAATGATGAATTGAGAGAGGTACTATGATTGAAAGAGAATTTAAGTGACAGTGAGAAAGAGGATGTATATAGTGTGTTGTATGAATGCAAGGTTGTGCTTAGTAATGGTGATTATGATTTTGCGAGAGCTCAGCTACCAGAGTTTATTATCGTTCTGAGGGATGACAATCCGATTTATCAGAGGCCTCAACACTTTCATCGCCTAGTATCTGAAGAGATAGAAGAGCAGTATGAGGAATTGGAACATTTGAATGTGATTGAAGAGAGTAAAAGTCGATGGAATAGTCCAATTGTGCTGATATGAAAGCCAGATGGAAGTTTGAAGTTGTGTGTGGATTATCGGAAGGCGAATAAAGGACTGTGAAACAGCGATTTCCAATGTGTGTAGTCTCATAGTGTTGTACAGTATGCATAGAATGCATCTTCTTACGAAGTTGGATCTTGTCAGGGGGTGTTACCAGATGCCCATTGCTAAGGATAGTAGGCCGGTTACTGCTTTTCTACCGCAAGGAAGCACTACCAATTCTGAAACCTCAGCTTTGGCTTGACAAATGCTTCCAGTGCTTTCCAATGTGCAATGAATGTGGTTTTGAGTGGATTTTCTAGCAGAAATGTGATTGCATTTATTGATGATATTTTGATTATGAATGAAAGTTTCAATGAACATAAGGAGTTGGTATATAAGGTGTATGCTTTGGAGTGAAAGTGAAGGTGAGTAAGTGTGAATGGTCTTCAAAAGAAGTAGAGTTTCTTGGGCATAAGGTTAATGAGAATGAGATACGAAAGTCAGATAAGTTTATTGAGAAAGTGCTGTTTTTTCTTAAGCCATTGACAATAAGGCAGATTAAAGCCTTCCTAGGCTTGATCGAATTTCAGAGGAAACTCATCAGGAACTGCTCTGGCATTATGAAATCGCTGACTGAATGGATGGGTAAGAAAGGAAGTGTAGTTATTAGGTGGATAGATAGTATGAATGGGGCGTATGATGAAGTGAAAGAAGCTGGGGTTGAGTATGTTTAGTTAGCATAGCCAGATTATATTGAGAAAGCCAGACCACTCGAGTTGTATACAGATGCAAGTGGATATTGCATGGGTGGTTGCCTGGTGCAAGAACAGTATATGAATGGAGGGTATGGAAGAAGAATAATTGCGTATGTGTCAAAGGCTTTGAATGCGGCAGAGCGTAAGTATTTGACTATTGAGTGAGAATTAGTGGCTATAAGGTATTGTGTAAAAGTGTTGCAGCCATTTAGTATGGGGTTAATTGAAGTTTGTGATCAAGACTGATGACCAGCCATTAGTGTATCTGCAACGAATGAGATTGGTGGACAGTAGAGTGGCAAGAACTTTGGAAGATACGAGTGATTTTTAGTATGTGATTGAATATATGTCAGGGGAAAGGAATGGTGTGGCCTATTTAATGTCTCGGTTCTCTGGTGCGGCAGAAGTGAATATGTTATGAATGATCCAGAATACTTGCCTAAAGGGATTATGAAAGTGAGAAATAGTAAGGGTGGAGGTGATTCTTTGTTTGAAAGTGTGTGGAATGGATTAGAAGATTTGAAAGAAGATGGATTGAAAGTTAGATTTCCTGAGACAGTGGATAAGTTAAGGAAGAAGGTGATGATTGAGGAATGTAAGAAGCGTAATTTAATTGGTGTAGCCAAGATGTGGAACTATATGAAAGAATTGAAGGCAATGCTTATGCCCGGAGGTCTGCCTTTCCAGGAAGTTGTGATTGTACCGAGTAGAATCTATGGGGTGGTTGTATATGTGCATTATGGGTGTGAGAAACCGATAGTGTATAAGGATTTGAGAGATGGCATGATTGATTAGTATGGAGTGCATTTGCAATGTTTGAGTGGAATTCATTATAATTGGGTTGTTGAGAAAAGAAACAAAAGAATGTATTGGAGAGAATGAACTAAATGAATTTTAGGAAGAAGATGTATGTTTGGCAAATGAGATCGGTGCTATACTGATGGCGTATTGTGAACATGGTGACCCTGGAATGATGGAAGTGAAAAAGGTGTGGGAGGTACATTGTGTATCACCACAACACTACTTTGCCCTGCTAGCAGAGAATATTGTTGTGCAGTTGCCAGATAGACCTTTAAAAAAGATCTTGATTTGTAATCAATTTGTTAATCAAATCAAGGTAATTCGGAAGGCACTCGCATGATGGGCTGCTTTTAGCTGAATTCTAAAAGGGTTATTCCAGTGACCTATGCTCTTGGTAGCTGTTACCAGATGGGCACCTTTGAAAATAACTGACGTAATGATAAGTGGGATGTTTTGTAGGATTGTTTATGCTTTTATTCAAATGGCTCATGGGACATATTCCTGATGTCAAGAGATCTTTAAAGCTTCGAGTGGAATGCATTACCTTTTTTATCCATCCTGCTTAATTTCAATACAATTCCTGTATAATGAGATTTTTGAAATTGATAAGATATATTATAAAGTGTGAAAGTATCTTTTTAACCTTTACAGGATACATCAGGAGAGGTTAAAGGAATAAACCACAAATTCTGTGAAGATCCACTTGGTGGCAATTTTTATCTTAAAAAGGTGAGAGAAAATACAATACTAAAATTGCCTATGGTTATTCATTGTTCAGATTTGTTTTATTTTTAACCATTATCAACATAAATATAATCATTATAATTGAATCATTTTAAATAAGATGATTAAATTATAATTTATCGGGATGATTGTGTAGATAGCCCAGCCAAAAAGATTAAAGATGAGTCTTTTGATGGAAAACAACATGGATTAAGAAGTATTTGGTGGTTCTTATGAAATAATCAGCCAATTTGGCACACACAAAGAGGGAGTTTTATTATTTTTTTCTTTGTATCTAATTTATTTGCATGGTATCACTGGTAGCTATCTCGCCTTCCTGACTAAGTTGAACTCTAGAGGTTACTAAGTCTTAAATATGATGTAGGTTTGTAACTTTATAGATAGGGACCTCTTTGTGCATTTCTTTATAAATTATATAGAAAAAGCAAGGAATGCTGCTATACCTGAAAGTTTTATAAAAAGTGGTGGTGAAAATATGTGGATGCTACATGATTAAGTTGACTCTGGGTTATACATTTACATGCAAAAGATTTAAATTATTAATTCCAAATTTTTTCAATCCTTGGGGATTGGAAAGTTAAGTATTCTATCCTTTGTGTTTATTGCCTAACTAGTGTGGGATGGTTGTTGCCACATGGTTCAGAGAGATGTTCATACCTTTCTGCAATGTATGAAGAGATGAAAAGAACCAAGAGGAGGGGGATATGGTCCATGGGTACTAGGATAGAGAGTGCTATTTGCCGATGAGAAAAGCATCAGCTGGGAGCCAGAGCAAGTTTATAATCTCCTCATATTATGGCTTTGGGGGGCAGTGATGGGCCACAGTAGGACTCTTTGAGGGTCTCCTAAAATGTTTCCTGTTATAGTAAGAGATAAAACCAATAGGTCCAATCGGATGCAATTGCTGTCAGACTTTTGTCAAACAAGATTGCAGAGAAAACATTAAAAATGGTTGGAAAGTTTATTCATAGTCTTTTTCCACTAGTAGGGATTGGTGAGCAAACATGAATCTGAGGGGCCTGGATAGCCTTTTGGTCCTTCTTTTTCCTCCATTTTATCTAAAAATTATTTCTTGGGTATTTAAATAAAATTGACTTTGTCTTTAACTTTAGGAGCAATTTTCTGAGATTGTAATGAAAGAGGAAATTAAAGAAGAACCCCTGGAAGATGGAATTCCTCCCATTGATGGACAGAGACTCAACTCAGAAGAGGAAAATTCAAGCCCCAAATCGTCTACTGAAATGGCCCTACAAAACTCCCTTAAAGAAAAGGTAATTTTGTCCACCTTAAAATTTAATACCAAATTTATTTGCAAATTTTAATGCAGTAAAGACTTAGTTATTTGGGGGAAAGTTTATAGCATGGTCCCTGAGGTGACCTAACCCCAGACGGTAGGATTTTCTATGGGGTCGAATCCGGGCTCGGTGCCAAGCACATAACACGAGTGGGCCCCTATGCAAGCTCTCCTAAGACGGCAGGTTCATTCCCCGCCTTCATCTCGGAAAAGAACAAGAAAATACTTTGCTCCTCTCCCTACGCGGGAGCCGCCGGACGGACGGGTTTGCTGCAGTTTCGATAAGCCACCATGCCAAGATCGGTATGTCCGGCCCCGTTGCTTCCCCGGGTGGGTAGTCCCAGACGAAGACAATAACTGTGCAGAACGGAGCCTCGATTACGTCTGGACCCCTCATTCAGAGGCTACCCTGCGTTTTCGAGTCCGCTGGTTTCAAACGCTTCTTTGTTATTCACTTCCCTGATAGCAGCATGTTGGCTAAGGTCACCAAGATTCTTCAGAGGAGGGTTATAGCTAATGTGATTGGTAGAGAGCCAAAGGTAACCGGCTTCTCAGAACGGAGCCTTTTGGCGAATGCGTCGAATCCCTCCGAGGCGGTCATGATTAGCGCACGTCGGACACTTGATGGCACACCTGTAAGTGCGACGCCACACTTTACCATGAACTTCGTGAAAGGAGTAATTTATGCGAGGGAACTCTTGGCCTACTCCATAGATGTCATCACCTTAGAGCTGGCCGACCATGGGGAGGTAAATGTCGAACGTGTTATGAGAAAACAGGGAGGGGCTTCGAGACCCACCCCTACACTCTTCGTCACCTAAGACTGTGACAAACTCCCTGAGTCGGTGCGTGCTGGTTGGTATCACTACAGCGTCAAGTCGTTCGGGCCACTGCCGACTGACTGCTTTGGCCATACTAATCGCTCCTGTAAACGCGCCAAGTCTGGGTTACCAGAATTTTGTGTAAGTTGCTCCAAGGCCGCACATGATAAGTCTAAATCGTGTGTGGCCAAGTGTGTCAATTGTGGAGAGCAGCACCCCGCTTCTTAGAAGCAATGTGGTGCGTATCTTCTTGAGAAGGAAATCCTGGCTGTTCAGGCTCAAGATTGTTTCTCATTTCGCGAAACTAAGGACTTGATCCTGCCTCGTTCAGCGCTGCCTGGGACGTCCTATGCCTAGATGTTAAGAAAGACACCCTCTGCTCCTGACTTCTCCCCCCCCATCCCCGTCCTAAGAGCACGGTCGTTTCTGCTCCCATTTGAAATCGTTCTGCGGGGGTTCTACCCACCCCGGGCGCTTCCCTGGTAAAGCTGGCGGCACAAATGGTTCACACCCAGCCTCGTCTAAAACCAGGGCGCGCATCAACCGAGTCGTTAGACTCATAGGAGCCAACACCCCTGAAGATGGTCGTGAGGCCATCTTCCGGCGTTCCTAAAGCTACACTCCGAAAGGATGACAAGATTAAAGGAGCTTCGGCTCCTCCATCCACTCCAGTGGTAGGCTGGGTGGCTCAGAGGCAGTGGATCCTCCAAATGATGGACACCCCCCTCCGAGACGGAGGGATGAACCTTCCCCCAAAGTCCTCGAAGGCGACATTGCCTTCAGCTCATTGCCCGGAGTTATGCCTCCAGGAAGCGTACGGCCATTCCCGTGAGAGTCTTCTCTTCGAAGAGGGACCCCGTATCTCCTAGCTAGGTCTCGATGGCATATCCATTCAATGGAATTTCCGCGGACTCCGGGCCAACTCTGGGGGGAGCTGCGGAGGCTTGCTTCCTCCCGCTCCCCGTTTGCTTCCTCCTGCTCCCCGTTTGCTATCCTTTTGCAAGAGACCATCCTAGACGCCTGTCCCCTGCCCACCCTCACGGGCTATAAGGGTTTTGCCACCACACCACCATGGGTTGGGTGCCTGGCGGGATGATGCGCGATTTACACCCAGCATGATGTCTCCGTTCTTCTCTTCGCTTTAGATGGCTCGTTTCAGGAGGTAGCTGTGCAGCTGCACCTTGATAGGAGGTATAGTTATTTCCGCATATATTCCACAGTCATCCGACTTCGACACTGGGGACTTCCGCCGCGTAGTGGGACGGTTGCCAAGCCCTTTTTTAGGCTCTGAGATCTGAACGGTAGACACCCCTTATGGGGAGTGGTCCGCATTTCAATAAATGACTGATTTTTCTCCCATTGGAGGAGTTTAGCTTGGTAGATGAGGCCGTTCCTAAAATATTTTGCCGTTTCTCGCACCGACCGCTCCCGTGTTGGTCAGCCGAGTCTTAGACGGCCCTCGAACAGAAACCTTATGCCTACATACGCTATAAGCGCCGCCCCGAATGACTTGACTGTCGGTGAATTTCGTCGAGCTAGGGCTAGGATCTGGTATATTTCGAAGCACATCGCCGCTCTTCATGGCGGGCATACGTGTCTTCACTTAACGGAGAGACCCCTCTCGCAGAGGTGTGGTAGTGAGTCAAAAGGATTCAGGGCAATTTCTCGCATGACCCGCCTCCCGTTCTCCAGGAGTCGTGGGACAATTTTTCGCGACCGCTTTCTCCGCATTCTCTAGCCGGGATGCTGCCCCGATATGCTGTTCGCGATATCCGTGACGCAACCGTTTTGGCGAGCCGGTTGGGTGTCGAGAATATCTTCTGCTGGATTCCTGGACATGTAGTAAGTGTGTGGAATGAGGTCGCCAAAGAGTTCGCGAGGACTGAACGACCATACCAGCGTTTCAATCTTCCTCTCACAGATTACATAACAGGAATACGGGTAGCTTTCCGGGATGCTTGGCAAATAAGATGAGAGATGGTGCCATTACGACGCGACCTAACCTCCCCCTCCATGCCGCGACGGCTTTAGGTTGCTTTGTGTCGTCTCCGAATTGGACACACTCGCGGGATCCACCGCCATTTGATGGAAGTTTCACCTGCCCCCTACTTTGAAGACTGCGTTGTCCTCCAGACTGTATGGCACATTCTGGGTGATCTCCGCGAGCGGGGTCCTTATCGCTTGTCCCTTGTACTGGTGACTGGTTCGTGCACAATATACGACCTTTTGCAGGAGACTGGCCTCCTCCACTTTATTTGACTTTTTTGGTAGCTCGCATGTTCCTGGGCAGGGGGAGGCGGGCCTTTTTAATAGCCTTTGTTCTTTTTTATTGTTGTTATTTAAATATTGTTATTTGTTTCTTAATATAACCTAGTAGTAGTAGGCTGTGTTGAGTATGTCGACTTATGACCAAGTAGGCAGTAGCCAGATGAACTCCTAAAATTAAAAGAAATATTTTACTCATCATTATGCCACGTTGAAATTGTCGTCCCCTTTTTTAAACCGGACAGGCACAGATTGGACTTATATATGTGCATCTTTTTGGGCTTGTCGTTTAATCACCCCTTGCTACCCCTTTTTTGTGGTGGTGACCCCATGGTTGCCCATCGTCTATACAAATGTACTCATTTTCAAGTGGATCTTGCTTGTCCCTCCTTCATTTTCTTCTGACTGAAGAATATTTTAAACACCTTTTTAAAACTTTATCTCGTATTGTTTTCTCACTCATAATCACTTTGTCCTTATTTGTTTTTGCTCCCATATATAACCCCCTTGAAATTGGGCTGCTGTCAATTTTGTTCCTTAAACCCTTATTAAATGATATGCTGTACTTTTCAAAATACTCTTACACACACCTAAAGATGGTTTCTCCTTTCAAATCAGTTTTTGAAGATTTACCAAAATGTTAGCATTACTAAATTTGTCTTCCATTCTGTCTCCCCTTTTTTGATGTTGTAGGTGCTCAGCTGCGCACTGCATCGGTCTTCACAGCCGAGCTGGTTGCAATTCACTACTCGCTATTTGAGATCATGCATGGTACCTTCTTCAGAAACAAAATTGCAATTTATATTGACTCACAGAGAGCCCTAAGTGCTCTTGAGGCATTAGAATCTCGGCACTCGCTGGTTCTCAGTACCCGTGACACCAGCGCTTTTGCCTATCTGAGATTAGTCAAGATTATCTTCTGTTGGGTTCCTGGGCATGTTGGATTGTAGGAAATGATGGAGCCTAAGGATCTACAAGCATTTGACATACATACCACCATTTTACTCCTCCGTGCACTAATTACATAGCAGGAATACATAGCCATTTTTCCTATCGTGTAAAGAAGCTCTAAAACAAGCAACCAAATCCTAAAGTTGGGCTAGTGTAGGGTAACTACACTAGCCCAGTGGCTTTAGTTCACTTTATAATTTCTGAAGATGTTGCCTGGATGGCCCCTTTTCATTAAAATACAAGTGATTTCTGGACCAGACACACTCATGGTGCATTTCCCCATTTGATGGAGTGCGGCTCCCATGCACCTTAAAGCAATGACTGAATGGTTCCCCAAACTGTTCAGTACATTCTTTCCGAATGTCCCAGGACGAGGTGGTGGCTGATGCTTGTCCCTTGTACTTACTCGTACATATGATGAATTCTTGTACACCCAACTGCAGCATTTTTTTAATTTCTGGAGGAGGCAGCCCTCCCCCATCGTCTATATTTAGTCTGGGGTTGTTGGTTGCATGCAAATATGCTGGAGTAAAGTGAGCCTTGGCCTTTTGAGGCTTTGTTTCCTTTTTTTATAAATAGGTTAAGTATAATTAGGGTAACTACTCGTGGTGGCTATTATAAAGTGTACTCATCATCTATCACTACCGTCATTCAAGAGTGGCATCTTGCCCCTTTCATACCATAGACTGGAGTTGTTCATACACACTTTCCAGCGGCCAACAAGTGCCTATTTGCAACTCCATCAGCATCGCCCTCTGATAGGCAACCCTCACTTTTTGTTGAGATCTAATCAGGTGCAAGTCCTAAAGAATGAATTTGGGTTGGGTGGGGTCCCTACCCTTTCTTCCTTTTGCATGAATGTTCCTTGATACACAAGAAAGAAGTCGCCAGATAGGCTCCTAAATTAAAAAAAAAAAAATTACACAAGAAAGATCGTGAACGAGAGATTATAAAATAACTAATTGTTTCTCTTTTTCCACTCGTAGGGTCTGGTGAGCCAACATGAATTTGAGGGGCCTGGATAGCCTTTTTGTCCTTTTTCCTCCATTTTATCTAAAAATGATTTCTTGGGTATTTAAATAAAATTGACTTTGTCTTTAACTTTAGGAGCAATTTTCTGCGATTGTAATGAAAGAGGAGATTAAAGAAGAACCCTTGGAAGATGAAATTCCTCCCCTTGATGAAGAGAGACTCAACTCAGAAGAGGAAAATTCAAGCCCCAAATCGTCTACTGAAATGGCCCTACGAAACTCCCTTCAAGAAAAGGTAATTTTGCCCACTTTAAAATTTAATACCAAATTTATTTGCAAATTTTAATGCAGTGAAAGACTTAGTAATTTGGGGGAATGTTTATAGGATCTGCAAAGCCTTGTTAGGAAATTCTACCAAATATCAAATAAAAGGCACCCAAGTCCGGGTGCTGGCTTGAGATGCTGCTGCTCATGCCAACAGTTTTGAAGACCTTGTCCAGTCATGGTGGTTAATCTGCATCCTATGGGTTATAAAGAAAATAGGAAAAGTAAATTGTTCTATCCATTCCTCATGGATAAGATCTTATTGAAATTCATATAAAGATCAGAGGGGAAAGACAGCAGTGCTGTAATTGGCTATGAGCTTGATGACGTGTGTAGGAGCTACCTACTCCTGCAAGGGTAGACACAGGGAAGTCATTTGAACCTGGTAAGGCTAAGAGGAGGGGTAGTTAATGATTTGAAAGCAGACCTTTCACTATTTTAGTTGAAACAACATTAGACTTCTGATGTTGAGGCATGAGGTTCAATCCCAGTAAGTGGACACAATGCCTTAGTGGTCATAAGCTGGCTGCCCATTGGGAAGAGACACTAATAAATAAAAAATATGTGTACACAAAAACGCTAAATATATATAGAGCCAATGTGAGATATAAATAAGTCACACTTACAATAAATATGGTGCACACCCCAAAACTAAATACACAAGATCCAGTCATGACAGTCTCTCTAATATCTGGTACCAGTAATGCACCAAAAAATGTAGGGGGGAGGGGCAATAAGTGAAGGAAAGGGAGTCAATCCCACTTCTTGGTATTCCTTAGGGTTCCGAGACTTGGTGGGTGTTCTGCACTTAGGACCCCCTAACAGGAGCTGCATTTATGTGGTGGTGGTGTTGGAGGGGGGTTGTGTGTCCCGAAGATCTGATCAGCCATGCTAGGGGGGGGGGGAGCTTCCTACTCCGCTCATCTTTGGGGGAGAGGGCTACCCATACTGGATAGGTGCCCATCATCACAGAACGGAGCCATACCTATGATGATTGATATCCTACAAAGTCTCACATTCAATACAATACACACTATCATGAAGTTTGGTATCATAACGAGAATTGGAATCATCTATGAGTATAATGATACCACCAACAGATATTATGTGATCTTCCCGACAAAGGAGGCCGCTAAGGCATCCCTTGAACATGCAACCTCCTTATCTATATATGACAAGTACTTCTCTGTTAGACTCTTAAGATAGAGTAATCCTGAAGAGACAGAGCAGGACTACTGTCCAAACATCTGAAGATCTTGCAGAGGAGGCAGCAAGGCCATGAAAAGTACACACTCACTACTGGTTCATTGCCTACTACAGAGAGGGCAAGGGAAATTTCATCTGAGCCGCTGTGTCCTCAGATACACCAAAGATGTCATCCAGGCAAAAATGCTCTCCAACTTCCCATGCCCATCCGATGGTATGTTTGACCATTAAGCCTCACAAGACATCGAAAGTCTACTATCCACAGACCTCATATTTTGCAAATAGACTAATGGCTAGTGATCCGTTGTCACAATAAATCATACTCCATACCAAAATGACCGTAATGACTTGAGACAGGAACGTAACACAGCCATATATCTTTCAATCGTCGATTAGGCACGCTCTGCTCTGCCATGCTAAATATCTTTGAAACATACACAATTACGTGTTTCCTTTTAACCCCATCCACAACCTGATCTTGCATCAAACATCCACCCATCGAAATACCATTCGGTCCTTACCCCCCTAAAATCCTGCAATCGTGCGTCAAGAGCTTACAGGGAGTCACTATACGTGCCCCACTGTCTTCCTCGACGGATGCCATTAGTGAAAAAGGAACCTCGAATGGGATCTGTGATGTCTCGGGGGGGGGAGCATGGAGGCCCCACTTGAGATGGACATGGTCCCCGAGGTGACCTAACCCCAGTGATAGGATTTTCTATGGGGTCGAACCCGGGCTCGGTGCCAAGCACATAACACGAGTGTGCCCCTATGCAAGATCTCCTAAGACGGGTTAATTCCCCGCCTTCATCTCGGAAAAGAACAAGAAAATACTTTGCTCCTCTCCCTACCCGGGAGCCGCCGGACGGTCGGGTTAGCTGCAGTTTCGATAAGCCACCATGCCAAGATCGGTATGTCCGGCCCCGTTGCTCCCCGGGTGGGTAGTCCCAGATGAAGACCATAACTGTGCAGAACGGAGCCTCGATTACGTCGGGACCCCTCATTCAGAGGCTACCCTGCGTTTTCGAGTCCGCTGGTTTCAAACGCTTCTTTGTTATTCACTTCCCTGATAGCAGCATGTTGGCTAAGGTCACCAAGATTCTTCTGAGGAGAGTTATAGCTAATGTGATTGGTAGAGAGCCAAAGGTAACCGGCTTCTCAGACCGGAGCCTTTTGGCGAATGCGTCGAATCCCTCCGAGGCGGTCATGATTAGCGCACGTCGGACACTTGATGGCACACCTGTAAGTGTGACGCCACACTTTACCATGAACTTCGTGAAAGGAGTAATTTATGCGAGGGAACTCTTAGACTACTCCATAGATGTCATCACCTTAGAGCTGGCCGACCATGGGGAGGTAAATGTCGAACGTGTTATGAGAAAACAGGGAGGAGCTTCGAGACCCACCACTACACTCTTCGTCACGTTCGACTGTAACAAACTCCGTGAGTCGGTGCTTGCTGGTTGGTATCGCTACAGCGTGAAGTCATTCGTGCCACTGCCGACTGACTGCTTTGGCCATACTAATCGCTCCTGTAAACGCGCAAAGTCTGGATTACCAGAAGTTTGTGTAAGTTGCTCCAAGGCCGCACATGATAAGTCTAAATCGTGTGTGGCCAAGTGTGTCAATTGTGGAGAGCAGCACCCCGCTTCTTCGAAGCAATGTGGTGCGTATCTTCTTGAGAAGGAAATCCTGGCTGTTCAGGCTCAAGATTGTTTCTCATTTCGCGAGACTAAGGACTTCGTCCTGCCTCGGCCGTCCTATGCCTAGATGTTAAGAAAGACATCCTCTGCTCCTGCCCCCCCCTTCCCCCGTCCTAAGAGCATGGTCGTTTCTGCTCCCATTCGGAACCGTTCTACGGGTTCTCCAACTCGGGGGTAGCTGCGGAGGCTTGCTTCCTTCCCCTCCCCGTTTGCTATCCTTTTACAAGAGACCATCCTAGGCGCCTGTCTCCTGCCCACCCTCCCGGGCTATAAGGGTTTTGTGACCCCACCACCATGGGTTGGGTGCCTGGCGGGACGATCCGCGATTTACACTCGGCATGATGTCTCCGTTCTTCTCTTCGCTTTAGATGGCTCGTTTCAGGAGGTAGCTGTGCAGCTGCACCTTGATAGGAGGTATAGTTATTTCCGCGTATATTCCACAGTCATCTGATTTCGACACTGGGGACTTCCGCCGCGTAGTGGGACGGTTGCCAAGCCCTTTTTTAGGCTCTGAGATCTGAACGGTAGACACCCCTTATGGGGAGTGGTCCGCATTTCAGTAAATGACTGATTTCTCTCTCATTGGAGGAGTTTAGCTTGGTAGATGAGGCCGTTCCTAAAATATCTGGCCGTTTCTCGCGCCGACCGCTCCCGTGTTGGTCAGCCGAGTCTTAGACGGCCCTCGAACAGAAACCTTATGCCTACATACGCTATAAGCGCCGCCCCGAATGACTTGACTGTCGGTGAATTTCGTCGAGCTAGGGCTAGGATCTGGTATATTTCGAAGCAAATCGCTGCTCTTCATGGCGGGCATACGTGTCTTCACTTAACGGAGAGACCCCTCTCGCAGAGGTGTGGTAGTGAGTCAAAAGGATTCGGGGCAATTTCTCGCATGACCCGCCTCCCGTTCTCCAGGAGACGTGGGACAATTTTTCGCGACCGCTTTCTCCGCATTCTCTAGCCGGGATGCTGCTCCGATATGCTGTTCGCGATATCCGTGACGCAACCGTTTTGGCGAGCCGGTCGGGTGTCGAGAATATCTTCTGCTGGATTCCTGGACATGTAGTAAGTGTGTGGAATGAGGTCGCCAAAGAGTTCGCGAGGACTGAACGACCATACCAGCGTTTCAATCTTCCTCTCACAGATTACATAACAGGAATACGGGTAGCTTTCCGGGATGCTTGGCAAATAAGATGAGAGATGGTGCCATTACGACGCGACCTAACCTCCCCCTCCATGCCGCGACGGCTTTAGGTTGCTTTGTGTCGTCTCCGAATTGGACACACTCGCGGGATCCACCGCCATTTGATGGAGGTTTCACCTGCCCCCTACTTTGAAGACTGCGTTGTCCTCCAGACTGTATGGCACATTCTGGGTGATCTCCGCGAGCGGGGTCCTTTATCGCTTGTCCCTTGTACTGGTGACTGGTTCGTGCACAATATACGACCTTTTGCAGGAGACTGGCCTCCTCCACTTTATTTGACTTTTTTGGTAGCTCGCATGTTCCTGGGCAGGGGGAGGCGGGCCTTTTTAATAGCCTTTGTTCTTTTTTATTGTTGTTATTTAAATATTGTTATTTGTTTCTTAATATAACCTAGTAGTAGTAGGCTGTGTTGAGTATGTCGACTTATGACCAAGTAGGCAGTAGCCAGATGAACTCCTAAAATTAAAAGAAATATTTTACTCATCATTATGCCACGTTGAAATTGTCGTCCCCTTTTTTAAACCGGACAGGCACAGATTGGACTTATATATGTGCATCTTTTTGGGCTTGTCGTTTAATCACCCCTTGCTACCCCTTTTTTGTGGTGGTGACCCCATGGTTGCCCATCGTCTATACAAATGTACTCATTTTCAAGTGGATCTTGCTTGTCCCTCCTTCATTTTCTTCTGACTGAAGAATATTTTAAACACCTTTTTAAAACTTTATCTCGTATTGTTTTCTCACTCATAATCACTTTGTCCTTATTTGTTTTTGCTCCCATATATAACCCCCTTGAAATTGGGCTGCTGTCAATTTTGTTCCTTAAACCCTTATTAAATGATATGCTGTACTTTTCAAAATACTCTTACACACACCTAAAGATGGTTTCTCCTTTCAAATCAGTTTCTGAAGATTTACCAAAATGTTAGCATTACTAAATTTGTCTTCCATTCTGTCTCCCCTTTTTTGATGTTGTAGGTGCTCAGCTGCGCACTGCATCGGTCTTCACAGCCGAGCTGGTTGCAATTCACTACTCGCTATTTGAGATCATGCATGGTACCTTCTTCAGAAACAAAATTGCAATTTATATTGACTCACAGAGAGCCCTAAGTGCTCTTGAGGCATTAGAATCTCGGCACTCGCTGGTTCTCAGTACCCGTGACACCAGCGCTTTTGCCTATCTGAGATTAGTCAAGATTATCTTCTGTTGGGTTCCTGGGCATGTTGGATTGTAGGAAATGATGGAGCCTAAGGATCTACAAGCATTTGACATACATACCACCATTTTACTCCTCCGTGCACTAATTACATAGCAGGAATACATAGCCATTTTTCCTATCGTGTAAAGAAGCTCTAAAACAAGCAACCAAATCCTAAAGTTGGGCTAGTGTAGGGTAACTACACTAGCCCAGTGGCTTTAGTTCACTTTATAATTTCTGAAGATGTTGCCTGGATGGCCCCTTTTCATTAAAATACAAGTGATTTCTGGACCAGACACACTCATGGTGCATTTCCCCATTTGATGGAGTGCGGCTCCCATGCACCTTAAAGCAATGACTGAATGGTTCCCCAAACTGTTCAGTACATTCTTTCCGAATGTCCCAGGACGAGGTGGTGGCTGATGCTTGTCCCTTGTACTTACTCGTACATATGATGAATTCTTGTACACCCAACTGCAGCATTTTTTTAATTTCTGGAGGAGGCAGCCCTCCCCCATCGTCTATATTTAGTCTGGGGTTGTTGGTTGCATGCAAATATGCTGGAGTAAAGTGAGCCTTGGCCTTTTGAGGCTTTGTTTCCTTTTTTTATAAATAGGTTAAGTATAATTAGGGTAACTGCTCGTGGTGGCTATTATAAAGTGTACTCATCATCTATCACTACCGTCATTCAAGAGTGGCATCTTGCCCCTTTCATACCATAGACGAGTTGTTCATACACACTTTCCAGCGGCCAACAAGTGCCTATTTGCAACTCCATCAGCATCGCCCTCTGATAGGCAACCCTCACTTTTTGTTGAGATCTAATCAGGTGCAAGTCCTAAAGAATGAATTTGGGTTGGGTGGGGTCCCTACCCTTTCTTCCTCTTGCATGAATGTTCCTTGATACACAAGAAAGAAGTCGCCAGATAGGCTCCTAAATTAAAAAAAAATTACACAAGAAAGATCGTGAACGAGAGATTATAAAATAACTAATTGTTTCTCTTTCAGGAAATGAAATTGTGTTCGTCCAGTAACCTTAAGGTTATTACACAATTTAGTGGCAATGTACCATCGCCACCTCGAGCCCTTGATTATGACCCAAAGTCGACTACTGGTGTATATTCAAGTTCTGAAAGCCCAGGAAAATGCACCCAAAACAACTCGATACCTTCCCAGTCGACACACACAAATTCACATTCGCTGCATCCTTCGACAATGAATAAGAAAATCTATAAATGCTGCTCCTGTCCTTATCAGACTGCACAGAGGGGAGTTTTTAGCATACATTTAAGAACACACGATGGCAAGAAGCCATTCAAATGCAGCCTTTGCCCTTATCAGGCCACAATGAAACGTCATCTTAAAAGCCATTCATATACGCATACTGGCGAAAAGCCATTCAAATGCGACATATGCCCTTTTCAGACTGCACATAAAGCTCAGCTTAAAATCCATTTGTATACTCACACTGGCGAAAAGCCATTTAAATGCGACATATGCCCTTATCAGACTGCACATAAAGGTCAGCTTAAAATCCATTCGTATACTCACACTGGCGAAAAGCCATTCAAATGCGACATATGCCCTTATCAGACGGCAGATAGAGCTCGGCTTAAAAGGCATTCATATACTCATACTGTCGAGAAGCCTTTCAGATGCAGCCTTTGCCCTTATCAGGCTGCAACGAAATGTCGGCTTAAAAGTCATTCATATGCTCATACTGGTGAAAAGCCATTCAAATGTGACTTATGCCCTTATCAGACGGCAGAGGGAGCTCGGCTTAAAAGGCATTCATATACTCACACTGGTGAGAAGCCTTTCAAATGCCCCCTTTGTCCTTATCAGGCTGCCAGAAAAGGAGATATTAAGATACATTCAATCACTCACACTGTCGAGAAGCCTTTCAAATGTAGCCTTTGCCTCTATCAGGCTGCCACCAAAAGAGAAGTTAAAAGACATTCAACGATTCACTCTGTTAAGAAGCCTTTCAAATGCAGCATTTGCACTTATCAAACTACAAGGAAAGAGCATCTTAAAAGTCATTCATATGTTCATACTGGCGAAAAGCCTTTCAAGTGCGAACTTTGCCCTTATCAGGCTGCCAGAAAAGGAGATATTAAGTCACATTCAATGACTCACACTGGTGAGAAGCGTTTCAAATGTAGCCTTTGCCCTTATCAGGCTGCCAGAAAAGGAGATATTAAGATACATTTAACGACTCACACTGGCGAAAAGCCTTTCAAATGCCCCCTTTGCCCTTATCAGGCTGCAAGAAAAGGTCAGCTAAAAAGCCATTCATGTATTCAGACAGACGAGCAGTCTTTGCCATTATCAGGATCAGAGAAAGGACAATCTTGTGACACATTTAAGAACCCACACTACTGATAAATAAACCTTAAGATAAGCAAAATGTCTCAATGCGCTACAAGCGCTTCCTGAACTATTGCACCGCGGGTCAATTCATCAAGCGCTTCCGTATTGTTCAGCTGAGTGCAAGACGGCCTGCAAACATAAGGATCTTACCCACCTCCATTCTATTTGACTACTTGGTGTTGGTAGCTTTCTCCTGGGGAGGCCAGGCGGACTTAAAACAAGGGAATGTCTTTGCTAAAGAGGTTTTGAAAGGAAGCTGCAGAGTTGACGAAAGATTACTCTATGAGGGTTCTAAGAACTCCGAATAAAAGTATTAACCTTACAACACAAAGGATTTCGAGACGTACTCAATCATGTCATGGAAACTACTATAGCACCCTCCGGCCCCAGCTTAGCCTATTCTTTCTGATAGACCGCGTTTTTACCTTACTTCCTCACTCTCCCTACCTCTCTTCTCGGCCTCTAATTTCACTGGGTAGATGCCGACCAGTTTCCTCTCACCCAACTATCCCATTTCTGGAGGGGGGGGGGGAATTTTAACAACCCAACACACCTTCCTCACATTGCCTTTCTTTCCTATCAATCTCTATCGATTTTACGTACAGCTTAAGGTGGAGCCGCCTCGCCACTGGGTTGATATGCGTGGGCGTAAATGGCGTCAGCTGGTTATGCCGTCCTGTGTTCACCCCTCTTAGAGCGGGCTACTGCGTGGGGTGATTAACGTTTGCATCCCGTGTATACTATAGGGTCACCAAGCCCAATAATGGAAATATCCCCCAAAACCCTCTCCACTTCCCCTTCAACACCGAAGGAGCCGCTCTCGGATCGCTCCACAGTAGGAAAGTAGGCGCTCCCTTGCGCATCTCAGGGGAACCTCATAACTTCTCTTAAATAAGAGAGGGCTTACTCCTCTTCCATGCTTAAGGGTGCAGGTGGACTCACCCCTCTCTTTGGTGTCGCCCTTGGGTGACTCCCTCTTACTAGCGGCAGTCCCCTCTTTGCATTCTAGGGGGATTGCCAAGAAAGCGGGCAGGCGGCCGAATTTTGAGGGCTCCGCTGGCAACGGCTCGATAGGGCTTCCCCCTTTAAGGGGGAGGAGAGTGACAGGGGCCATCGCGCGGGGCCCTTCAAAGTCCTGCGGGAGCCTTTATCGGACTTACAGCCGTTTTCTGTACGTCCCCCCTCCCTTCCCGGACGGATGCCGGTTCGCCAGCCCAATAAGATGAGACCAAAGGCTCTTATGGCATCTGTGATGTCTCGGCGGGAGGGGAGATGGAGCCCCCTTCCCCCTCCTGAGATGGACATGGTCCCTGAAGTGACCCAACCCCAGACTGTAGTATCTTCCATGGGTTCGAACTCGGACTCGGTCCTCCTCAGACGGTTCGAGTCCCCCCAAGGCCTCACAAGGAGAGGAGGGAACTCCTCCCACATCTGCTGCTTCTATAACAGGCATGATGCCCTCAATTTTAGAGAAGATTTTCCGAGGCCGGCCCATCTGGCCTAGGGGCTCTTACCGGCGTAGGAGAGAAGCGAGTTTATTCCCCTCCATCCTCTCCTCTCCTGAAAATAGAAAGAAGACGACAAAGACTCGGGGAGGGGCTCTTCTCCCTCCGTGGGGGCCTCGGGGAGAGACTGGGACGCCGCCGTTTCGCTATGCGACAAAGCCAAGATCGGCACGTCCGGTCACTTTGCTTTCCCGGGTGGAGTATCCCAGAGGAAGACTAAAACTCGTCAGAGCGGAGCCTCGATTGCGTCGGTTCCGCTGGCTTCAAACGCCTCCTTGTTATTCGCTCCACTGATGGCAGCATTCTGGCTCTGGGCAACATGATCCATCAGAGGAGAGCTCTAGCTAGTGTGATTGGTAGAGAGCTAAAGGTGACCCGTTTCTCGGACGGGAGCCTTTTGACGAATGCGTTCAATCCCTCCGAGGCGGCCATGATTAGTGCCCTTCGGGTACTTGATGGCACGCCTCTTAGTGTGATGCCGCATTCTACCATCAACTTCGTGAAAGGAGTAGTTTATGTGAGGGAACTAGTGGACTACTCTATAGAAGCAATCACCTTTGAGCCGGCCGACCATGGGGCGTTCAAGTTCGAACCTGTGATGAGAAAACAGGGAGGGAACTCTAGACCCACGCATACACTGTGACAAGCTCCCAGAGTCGGTGCGTGTCGGTTGCTATCGCTACCGTGTGAAGGCATTCGTGCCACTGCCGCGGAGGTGCTACTTTCTTTCACCGCTTCGGCCATACTAATCGCTCCTGTAGACGCGCAAATTCGGCGTTACCCGAAGTCTATGTAAGTTGCTCCAAGGCCGCACACGATAAGTCCAAATCGTGTGTGGCGAAGTGAGTCAATTGGAGAGAGAGCCCACCCCGCTTCTTCGAAGCAATGTGGTGTGCATCTCATTCAGATGGAAATCCTGGCTTCAGGCTCAGGATTGTCTCTCACTTCGCAAGACTAACGACTTGATCCTGGCGCGCCCGGCACTACCTGGAACGCACAATAGCTCACTGTTAAGTAAGACTCCCTTTGCTCCTGGCCCTTCCAGGCTTACGAGCACGGTCGTTTCCGCGCCCATTCGGAGCCCTTCTGAGGGTTCTACCCACCCCGGGCGTTCCCCTGGTAAAGCTGGCGCCACAAAAGGTTCACACCCAACCCTGGCTAAAATCATACCTCCGCTCCCTTTCCCCAGCGTGACTGTTTCCTGTGAGGTGAAACGGCCGCGCGCCTCCACTGAGTCGTTAGACAGAGAGTTCCTAAAGCTGCCCCCCTCAAAGATGACGTGACTAAAGGAGCTTCGTCTCCTTTGCCCACACCCAGTGGTAGACGGTTGATCCTCCAAAATATGTGCCCTTGCAACCAAATATCCCCCCCCCCATACTCCCGGCAAGCCTAAGGTTTTCAGGCGGAGAGAGGAAAAGACTCGCATGGTGAGCCGAACCTACCCTGATAAGTCCTCATAGGCGACAGCGCCTTCAGCGTATTGTCCGGACAACAGGGCCCGGGTTCTGCCTCCGGGAAGTGTACACCTCTTCCTATATAAAGCTTTACAACCCTACCACCAGGGGATGGGGACCGTGCAGGAGGATTCGCGATTTACACCCAGCATGATGTCTCCGTTTTCTTCTCTTTAGGAAGTATACTATTATTTACGCCTACATTATCCCGCCCATCGACTTCGGCGCAGTTGCCGAGGCCCTTTCTCTTGTTCGGAGATCTGAAGGGTAGACACCCTCTCTGGAGAGACTACTCGATTACTCCAAGGGGTCATGTCCTTGTCCTGATCGACGAGCTGGAGATTTGTGTCCCTAAATCTTTTCGGGCATCACTGCCCAAGAACCGGTTCATTTTCATGTCGCGATCTCTCTTTGTGCTCTCGTGATGCATACCCGGATTCTGGGTGGGGTGTGGTCGATGACCTCTATGGTAGTGATCACTTTAACATTCAAATATCATTTTCTGCTCCACTGCCGCTTGGCGCGGGTGGGGTGGTCCGCATTTCAGGAAATGACTGATTTCTCGATCGAGGAGTTTAGGTAGGTAGATAAGGCAACCTCATCGCCGTGGGCGTAACTACTATTCCTAGAGCGTCTGACTTTTTGAACGCTGACCACTCCCGTTTTGGTCAGCCGAGTGTGAGATAGCACTCGTACTGAAGCGGCGTTATGTCTTATGCGCTATAAGCGCCACCCGAACGACTCCACTGTCGGTGAATTTCTTCGAGCTAGGGTTAAGTTCAGGTTTACTTGGAAACACGCGCGCCGCTTTTCGTGGCGAGCATGCGTGTCTTCACTTAACGAAAGAACAGCTCTAGCAGAAGTGTGGAAGAGAGTCAAAAGGATTCGAGGCAAGTTCTCGCAGGAACCCATCTCCCTTTCTCCAGGAGAATAGGACCGCAATCACGGACCTCTCGTGTTTGTGGAGGAATCCTCTGCGACCACTTTCTCCGCATTCTCTAAGCAAGATGATGCTCAGCCAGAATTCAATGCGTTTTGTGATGCCGCGGAAGGCCGCCGACTGCGAACCCTTCAACTACAGGTTTACTCTGAGTGAGTTGCGTTCCGCTCTCGCTTCGTGTGCGGACACCACCCCTTGTACAGACGATATCCCGTGCACTATGCTTCGACACCTGTTAGATTTGTTCAACAGGATCTAGGTAGAGGGTATCCTCCCAGATTCCTGGGGAATCGCTACTGGGCTCGCTTTTCGCAAAACGGGGAGAGATCACTACTCTGACCGATTTCCGCCCAATCTCTCTAACCTCTTGCGTGTGCAAGTTGATGGAGAAATTAGTAAAATGTCAGATTAGCCTTTTTTTCTGGACAACGGAGGCCATCTGTTTGGGCACATTACGGCTTCGGCCGCAAGTTCCACTCCACGTCGGATGCTCTGCTCCGACTAGGAAATGCTGTCTGCGAGGCCTTCCTTCGTAGACAGCACTACACCACGGTATTTTTCGAACTGAAGAAGGCCTATGATACCGCATGGTGATGCGGTATCATGAAGACTCTCCACACGATGGGGACGAGGGGACGCCTCCCAATCTTTATATCTGAATATTTTTGAGATCGTAGATTCCGCGTACGGGTGAGGGGAGCCCTCTCCGGCCCAATGGAGCAGGAAGAGGGTGTCTCGCAAATAAGTGTCATCAGTGGCATTATCTCGGTTCTTCCGGAACATGTTCTCGCTACGCTCTACGTGGACTACCCTTCGATCTCTTTTGGCGCAGCCCAGATGCCAACTCTGGAGCGTCGACTCCAACAGGCATTGGACCGCGTCTCTCGCTATGCCGAAGCGCAGAAGCTTCTGTTTTCCTTGGCCAAGACCAAGGTTGTGCACTTCCGCCACCATCCACGGCTCCACTCTGAACCAGACTTGTTTATAAATGGGGTTCGCCTGAAAGTGGTAAACTCGCACCTTTTCCTTGGTCTTGTATTTGACCGACGCCTTACCTGGGAGGCTCATATTCGCAGCCTTAGGGTCTATTGTACCCACGCCCTGACATTCTTCGTTCCGTGACGTTCAGCGCCTGTTGCGCAGAAAGGGCTACTGCCTTATTTTTTATCGATCCTTTGTTTTTTCGAAACTCGACTACGGATGCGAGTTTTATGCATCTGCAGCCGAGCGTGTATTGCGGAAGGTGGACTTGATCCACCACACCGGCCTTTGCCTGGTGACCGGGTCCTTCCGCACTTCCTCCCTTGAGAGTCTACTTGTCAATGCTGGGGAGATGCCCCTCGCTCTACCTCGTGTACAGTACATCATTCGCCTGTACGCGCGAGCCCGGCGCCTCCTTCAGTGGCCAACAGCTCTGACTGCATTCGCAGCTGATCTCGACAGTGCCTATGCCGCCGAGAGACGCCAAGCATGCCCTTTGGCTTAAGGGCTAAGAAACTCCTTCGAGAGCTAGGTATAGCTCTTGGCATGGTGGCGCCCCTGGTCCTGACCAGGACGCCATCCTGGAGGGTACCACCTCTGATTATTTATTGCCATGCCCCTGCCCCAAAAGCTTCTACAGCGCCGGGAGTATTGCGTTGACCCCCAGACTGTTCGGCACATTCTTGCTGAATGTCCCAATCTGGATGACCTCCGAGCACGTTACAACTTGTCCCTTGTACTCGGGACTGGTTCGTTCACACCGACATCTGACTACGACTTTTCCCTCCACTTTATTTGACTGTTTATTGTATGTAGGTCGCATGTTCCTGCGCCGGGGGGAGGCGGACATACCCCCGACTCTGGAGCACGCTTACTTGTTAAGTTTTTCTTTGTCTTCTTTTGTTGTTGTTTAGATTAGACTTACATTTTTATCGTTATTTGTTAATTACATAATTATTTGTTTTGTTTTGTGTTAATATAGCCTAGTAGTAGGCTGTGACTTGAGTACGGCGACTTCTGCCCTAGTAGTCAGTCCCCAGATGGGCTCCTAAAAGTTTAAAAAAATGAAACTACTTTACCAAAGGATGGTTCTGGTGCACATCATCACCCCTACCGGCATGAATGGTAGTGTCCGCGGCATCCCTGCACTTTACCGTCAATACGTATATCGCTCGCAGGAGCAAAAATCCTGGTGCGTGGCTTCTCAGGCAACCATCCCCTCCCTCTCTGGGTTTAGCCGCCTTTTACGACCCTCGCCCTTAGACGATATGGGTCGTCTTCGTTCCCCACATAAAAGGAGAAGAAAAAATCTACCTTACTAACCAAACTCCCCCTCAAACAACCAACCTGGTGATGGATAAACTCCACGGGATCCACTTTAAAAATTATGGCATATTTTCATTTCCTGTCATCGTCTTGATCTCAAAATGGCAATTCAAGCCCTCGCCATCTCCGTTTAAGAAGAATCCCATTTAGATTAGGCTTTAAGGAAGACAAAGTTCATCTAATCTGTATTATCTATCTTCACTCGGTTACCGTATTTTATTATAGACAAAACTATCGGTGTCCTTTTGCTTATTAGGGCACATGGAGAGCTGCCGGCAACAATATTTAATATACCATTTTAAGGCTAAAGAAATGCCCTTCTCAGGAAGCCGTTGCTTCTTCTGGCACTTGGGGGAATCTGTTCTCCATGTTCAGAAACGCTGGAGTCGTAATCAGATAATAAATCCATGATAAAATAAGTAAAAGGTACAAAACTCTCGCGAACGTGTTTACATTTCGTGGAGGAGCGTGACTGGAGCACGAAGAATGGTTCGGCACGCGTGATTGGCTGAGAGGCAGCTCAAGCGGCTAGAGCGCGTTGATTGGGTGGAGGAGCTGTGAGCCCTTTTTGTGCACTAGCGGCAAAGCGATCATCTAGAAAATAACGCGTTACCACCTGTTGCTATACCTTATTTAGCGAGCCTATAAGGCTTAATATTGCCTGTCCTTTGGTACCAAGAGTCAAAGGAAGCGTGCAGCCAACGTTTTCCGCAGGAAAGTGAAAATCTGGAGATTGCGGGTTGAGCCCTTCTTGCCGGCAGGTGAGGGGAAGTAGGTTTAGCGTCAGAAAGAGCACCTACCCCTCCACCCTCACGGTGTTTAAAGAGGATCACCGTGACAACGCTCCTGCCTTGCCGTTGTAGAGGGGCCTCCGCCCACTCATAAGGGAGGACTGCGAAATGGAGTTTTACTATACCTCTCTCCTCCCTCCTCGACCTTTATTTATTGTTTCATTGTTGTTATTCATGGTCTTCTCCTGACCTCTCTATCTCCTTGTCCATTTTCTTCTCCTCTCCCCCTCCCTCTTAGTGACCTTTTAATTCTTTAGGGGCTCCCCGTGTGGGTGCATGGCGATTTGCTTTCCTGGCCGCCCTGCAGATGGGACTCAGCGCCCCGTCCGGCCGCAGCTTAGCATCTTTCGTTCACCCTGTCGTCTTACCCAACTTCTTCACTCCCACAACTTTCTCTGGTCGGCCTATAATTTCACAGGGTAGACGCCGACCTACTTCCTCTCTACCAACCACCCTCTCCTTTCACAGTCTATCAATTTCACGCCAAGCCCAAGGTGGAGCCGCCTTGCCGAAGGGCTACCTGGCCACAGGGCGGGAGGTGTGGTCCTAAATGGCGGCAGTCGGCTCCGTGTTTAACCCTCGCTGACAGGGGCCTCATTCGGGAGGGGGGCACTTGCCCCCCAAGCCTTGGGAATAATAATAAAAATAGTAAACAGTAAAGTCGCTCTAAGGTGTGTGGTAGGGGGAGTTCCCTCTGGTTAAACCGAGCGCATGGGACAGTGTGAGGTAGAAGTGCAGCCCCTCACTTGTTTGATAGGTCTGGTAATGTATAGTACACTGGCCTACCATCATGAAGCGTTCACAGCAAAGTCTCGCTAGCTTTTTTTTACCATAAAGAAGAAAGAGTCTGAGATTGGGAAAAAAGTTCAGCAGGAGCCCGAAAAAGAAAGTTTTAACCACCCTCACTCTACGCCTAAGGATGAGCAAATAGTAGATGTCCTACCTACCGTTGCTACTCCAGCAACATCAGGGATATCCAGCAGCAAGAGCGAGACGTAAGTTTCATTAAGTTTATATTTTTCTCTATTACTACTGCTAACCATCCCTGTTACTACTGCTGGCAAAGAGTGATTTTTTTCTGTTCTTAAAAGCAAAAAACTACTTGAGAAAAACAACCTGAGATGAGCGCCTATGTAGCTTGATGTTAATGGCCGCTAAAAAGAGTATGGTCGTCTTTATCTCGAGGAGTTAGTAGAGGATTTTGATCATCTGAATGAAGCCTCGTCGCGACCCTTTGGTCTAGATGGGCTACAAAGGCCAAACCAGTTACTGTATTATCATATTTATGATATTTTTAATGTCTATGCGAGAGTAAATTACTTCAATTACACTTTTTTTAATATGATGTAATTATAGATTTTGGGGGAGGAGTCCTTTGCTAGGGAGGAAGCTTTTCAAAAATAAACCACCCCAAACCGGCAAGGCAGGAGGTTCCAGTTGATGATCTTTATGGGCCAGATAATCTCAGTCCTTTCACCGTTGTCTCGTGAGATGCGAAAAATTCACAGATTAATTTCACGTATATCGCAAATGCAACTCGAGCCTACCGCTTTCACTTCAATTCACTACAAACACCGAGTCCAAAACCAAAAGCTCTTTCTTGAAATGGAGCCTATTCATTATTCGCCATAATGTACTTGATAAAGCTTATTTAGTTTGGCTGGTAAACATTAATTAACTAAAGCTGCGCTATTCGTAAACACAATTCCCCGAGGTTCCAATTAGATTCTACTTGTTTTTGCACGCCAGTCTCCGCTCACAATAAGAATAGCTTCGTTTGTTTAAAGTAATGATTTTTTTTAAATATTAATTTTTGTCTGGTTAGTTGTGAGTGATATCGTAGAGTGTTTGTTAACTGAAAACAACGGTGGCTTTTTTTTTTCTTCCCCGTTATCTTCTAATGGCGTGCATCGTTATTTTACCATCGAAAGCAATCCGTCTCCATAAAGTTAGGTCTTTACAATTACCAAGGTTTAATTATTAACTATTCCTACCTAAAATTGCCTCACTTAACGTTTTTTTTTATCTTCGGTTGAATTAGTAAATAATTAATTGCGTAGTTTGTTCAGGGCCTAACTTCATGGACACTACTTTCTTTGGCACACAGACGACCAGCGCTTATGAGAATACAATGACACAGGGAAAATGCGATTTTGAATCGCTTTCACTTACAAAAACAGAAAATATCTCCCGTAATTACTCTTAAACACTGTAAAAGGAAACATCAAATATGTATTTTGTATTGTAGGCCTTTTCTCCATACCTTGTCCAATGTTTTTTACTTCTTTGAGCACAAGGTTAGCATATATGCATTCTCTAAGGAAGTACGCTACTTCTTCGGTGATGGTTGCTAGTGCTGTGTCCGCCCATCCCTCCCCCTCCTCCTTTGAACCTGTGTTGCTGATGGCTGTGCAGGGTGTTCTCCTTCAAGAATGCATGGCTATGTTTGCAAGAACCTCTTCAAAGAGCTTACTAGTAAACTCAAGGAAGGGGATGGGTTTGAAGTTTGCCGACTGTCTGACGCTTTCACAGATTTTGGAATGAAACTATTCTCTGCAACTTTGTTTTCATTTTGGAAGTAACCGAGATTTAGGCCTCATTCCATGGCATTTAATAATAATCGATGATGTTTGGGTGGCTCTTCACGAAGTTCGTCTTGGTTCAGCTGTTTATCCTGGTGCTCTTTTGTCTAAACGAGCTTAGTGTCTTTATTAGTTCTGCTTCTATTATTTTCCCGCTATAGTCCTGCATCTCTTTGTCAAGGGATGTATTTTTGTATGGGTATGTTTCCTCAATTTCATTTCCTACTTGATCGATGATGTGGTTTTCAAAGTGGTGGTCGTAACGATTGTTATCTCCAGTGGTAATAGTGAACACGTCTTTCTACAATTTCTGAAAGTCTCTTCAACTTCTGTTTCTTCTTTAGGAACATCCTGTTTGAGTGGTGTTGGTGGGTTGGTTGTTGCTGGGGGGCGTTTGTGCGTCAAGTTTGTCGATTTGGTTTTTCCACTTGATCTCGCCCTATTTAGTCTCTGGTTTTCCCTCGATCTTCGTATTTCCCCTCTATTTTCAATCGATCTCTATGTTCCATTCTAGCTCTATAATACAGCTTAATATCCAAAGCATTTTGTCCATTGTTGCTCTGAATACGACCACCGACCCAATTCGATTAATTATTATTATTATTATTTGAGGCATAGTCTAGCACTAAAATTTTAAAAGATTATGGCGCAGCAAAACATAAAAGGTCCTAAAGTACAAAAAAGTGGCAAGTTTAAAATAAAAGCGATAAAAGGATTTTAAAAAGAGGCGCATAGTCAATTAACAAATGACATGCCGCAACATAACCTAACTAAAATCTAAAATTAAGCTGGGGGAGGGGGGCGTATTGCCCCTCACCAAGGGGAGCAGACACGCGTTTACTAATATTTACATTTTTAGTTAATTAAAAAAGTATATTTATAAGTTATAAAAGAGAGAAAAAATGGATTGTATTAAAAATCGGAAGAGGGAATTGGTGTTAAAAGAGGGGCCCTCGGGTACGAGGAAACGCAGTCTATCTTTACACGGGACACGTAAAATAGATGGGAACATTCCAGTCGAAGGGCAGACAGGGGCTGGCAGTCGACCAAAAGATGGGGTACTGTTATGTAGAAGGAACAAAAGCGGCACAGGGGGCTGATGTAGGGCCCATCGCTATTTATTAAATGATCATGTGTGTGGCCGATTCGGAGGCGACAAAGGACCACCTCAGAGATCCGAACAGCTTGATAACAGAAAGCCCACGGTAAAACTGAGGGCTTAATTGAATGCAATTTAGTAGCGATGCAGCTATCGCATTTAGACTGCCAGAGTGACCGAATGTAGTCCCTAATAAGAGGATAAAAGTCACGATAAGGTAGACTGCACTGGGTCGGTGTCCGGGTAGCCCCTGGCTCATCGGCATACTCGTTACCCTGGACTCCGACATAACTAGGAACCCAGAAAAACTAATTTGTATCTGGAAAAGTTCTTGATCAACCAGGAATGTATTTTGGAGACAAGTGGATGGTCAGAAGTTGGAGAGTGTATAATACGCTTCTCGATTCAATAAAAAGCGTAAAGGCAGTAAAATCCAACGTAGATAAAAGGCGCAAGGGTAATTAAACGCATTAAAGCTCGGCGGTAAAATGGATGCTGCCCATGGTAACGTCTTGGATACTATAGATCCCGGTCAGACCACCTAAACAACAACACAATCGTCAGTTTTAGACCCGTCTCTGAAGAGATGAAATGATGGAGTGTGAGATGGCGCATCTTCAATGAACATAGCACGCGCCACCCGTGGGTCAACCAGAGACTTCTACATGCCAAAGAGAATTGTGAAAATATTTGACAAGAGGAATGTCCACCGGGGAGAGGGCGGGAACGAGAAGGGCAAGACTCTGTGCACGTTTCCTGTTTAGGACCACGCAACCGAGTCCCAAAGCCATTGTATGGATGGAGATTCGTTATAGGCTGTGGCAGACCTTGGGCGAAAGACATTCTTGTAAACCTATGAGCAAGGAAGTTGCTGATGGAGCGGGAAAATACCAACCTAAGCATGAATACTCGGCATAGGGGAGGAGCGGAAGTAGCCGCTGGATAGACGGATCGCCAGGTTGCGGATAGGATCCAGCGTACGGAAAGATCAGGGAGAGGCAGAGAAATACACCTCACTAGCATTGTCCAGCTTGGAAAGTACGTGATAGAGGTATATAGCATAGGTGGGCACAATAACCGATAAATCGATAATCGATAAATCCAAAATTATAATACAATATTGATTATTAACTATATATAACATTATTTTATAATACAATAGTAAAAATATTTGAATACTGTTTCTTAGTTTCTTACCTGGTGGGGCTCTCCTTCTTCTCCTAGGTTTTGAGGATCCTCCTCACAGCTCGGACCTACATATTTCTGCCTCCAAGGCACGCGCGGCTCGCCCCTGGGCTAAACTGGAACCAAAAACTGAACTGAAATTATCGATTATCGCTAGTTTGGAACCAAAAGTATCGGCGATACCGATTAATCGATAACGCGGAAAAAATATCGGATAACCCGATATCGTTATCGCGATAACGCCCACCTATGGTATATAGCCTTCACAATGTGAGCCTATCACTTTCCCAAGATGTGTTGAGCAGCATCTTTAGTAGGTCCATCTCCTGGACACAACTCACGAAGATTAGGACACCAAGTAAGTTTGGTATATAGGATCATCCCCAGGAACCGTATCTCTGGCACAAATTTCAAGGGGTTACCCTGCTGGAACAATGGGTGATTTACATGCTTGCTGTACCCGCTTCCGGTGAAAGTGAATCGCTTTCGTCTTTGAGGCGGAGAAGTGGAACCCTTTCTGAAGGGCCCGGCGGTGGATGGTATTGGAAGATAAGGAGGACACATATGCCCTCTAGGAGTCAATACAAGCCTGGCGTAAAGTTCATTGGCGAATGGTTCTTGTTCTATTTCAAAAATTCGGTTCGGAAGAATTGGATTCCGACGAAACAGCGAGAGTACGAGGTATTGCGGACTCTGCACCATTAAGCACAAAACAGGAAAAGTAATGTATATTTTCATCAATATCTAAAAAGTCTCCAATTTCTTCACATGGTGAAGGAAGAGCCATGGAACTTTAACCAGTCGGATTTTTGCAACTTTCCATCTATGGGAGATATGAAGGGAAGGAACAAAGGGTCGTGTGTTTCAAGACAATAGGGAATCGGTCACTACCATGCAGGTGATCTAAAACAAACCATTTGAAATCAGAGATACAGTCGGCGGAGCCATAGATAGATCCAGGCAACTGAAAGAATAAGTTTGAATATGTTAGGAAGTAATATTACCAGAGTTAAAAATACTTAAAGAATTAGTGGATAATAGAGATTTAAGGAGACGATGTAGCGGGCCGAAAAATTTAGACTAACCCCAATCGATCCAACCCGCTTCCTACACTAATCCGGACGTGAGAAATCGAAGGAGAATTAAACGGATTGTATGTACAGTCCTTTACTAACAAGAAAAAATACAATATTTACAAAAATATGGGTAAATATGCACCCAATGAGCCTATATATATATATATATATATATATATATACATATATATACTAAAACAATCCTATCTTGGAACCAAATCAATCAAAAAAATATATATTAATACTAAGAGTGCATATACAAAAGGGGACAACCAAAACAAGAGACAACAAAAGAGGAGTTTTCTTACGTGGTACCACGGTTTATGATTTGCCGGCTTCCCCGGGGGAAAATCTTGTCGGCAGTCACTCTTGTGACAAAATTGGGTGTGCGGGGCTTATGGTGCCTGTCACCTCGGAGCTCAGTTGTCTTTAAGATCTAGTCAAGTACTATTAGAAGACTTCTTATATCTTCTTTAAATATCTTCAAAATATTTTCGTTACAGTCGCTCTTGCAAAATGCAGGCAATGTTTTTGTTTGTTTTGTTCTTTTTTTTTCTTCTATTCTGGTACTTTAACGCTGTCTCATAAAATCTTTAACATTTAGTAGCTAATAAAAAAAACATGAGATGTTAAATAACCTTATTCATACAACATGAAATCAAATACATATGTACAAAAGAAAATATAATATAAAAAAACCATTCCCACTCACACACACATTCTTACAGAAGGAGGGCAAGTGTATTGGGAAAGAGGGTGGGAGAATGGCCCCCTTCACACACTCACATTCGCTCCACCACACCCCCTCCTTCCTTAAGCCATTCGACCACAGTCACTCACAATACACTCTCAATCCTTACTCACAGTACCTTTTATACTCAATCACATCCTTCTGCACCCATTCACACTCGTCTACTGGTCCCTGGCTACGCGTAGCAATCAGTCGGGGTTGTTCATCAGTCTTCCTGTCTGTCTCATCATCACTATTAATCATCTCGTCAACCATACTCTTAGCCCCCATCTCACGACAGAATTCTTTCATACTCTTCCGTTCAGAACCTTCACTCTTCATACCCCCATTCATCAGCTCCTCACTCACAGCTCTCATCCAACTCAAGGTACACTCTTGCGAAACAGACAGGTCAGTCACATCCCCCGTATTCTCAACAGGCATACCAGAAACTCCTTCGACTGGTTCCCACCAGAAACCTGAAAAATCAGCCATTTCATCGTTCACTACATCAAATTCGCCCCTACTGTTACCATTCGTAAAACCCGAAAAATCAGCCACACTAGGTTCATTCTCCCCAAACACACTATCATTCATACTGTTCCCAAAACCAGAAACATCAGGCACAGGCAGCTCACTCACTCGTCTACTTATACCAGCCAAATCACTTACCTGTTTACGCAAAAACTCAATCTCCATTTCAAGATCCCCCATACCAGAAAGACTCTGCTCGGACTTACTTTCATTCTTCCTTTCACTCTTCTTTGTACGCTTTCTACTCCTTGAGACTAAGACTAGCTCTTTCCCAGACAGATCCATACTATCACATTCAATCTCATCATCATGCACTTTACCTCTCTCTACACAGTTCATACACTGGATGACTCACCAGGTAGTCAGGAGGTTCTCTCCATCTCCTTAACTGACTCTGATGAGCCCGCACTCTCTCAGTCATACCGTCATTCAAACTCTCCAAAACATATGTCACCCCATTTTCCCAAACTCTCACAACTCTATAAGGTCCATCAAACTTCTCACTCATCTTTGACACATTCAACCTACCCTTCACTTCTTTCACCTTCAATACTTTTATACCTAATTCAAATGAACGGAACCTTTCATGTGCCTCACGCCATACACTCTGCTCACTTTCACTCAAACGAAACCTATCTTTCACTCGCCTTTCAAAATTCATCACAAACTGACATGGGGACATTCCAGTTGCGCTATGCACAGTTGAATTATACGCCCACAACACTCTCCCCAGACATACATCCCAGTCATTCACTGTCGTACTCATCATTCTCAACATCTCACACAAGGTTCTTATAGTACGTTCAGCCAATCCATTTGAAGACGGTACATACGGAGTTGTTCTCACATGCTCCACACCATTCTCTCTCAACATTTGCTCAAACACTTCTCCTACAAATTCAGGCCAATTATCACTCACACATCTTCTAGGCTTCCATACACACATAGGAAAAAACAACTGCTCAACCACACGCGCAACAGGCACACTCCTTTTATCCCTCACAGGCGCTGCATACACAAACTTACTTTTATGATCAACCATCACAACCATACCAACATTCCCAGCACTCATACGCGGCGAAGAGACACAATCAATCACTACCAATTCAAACGGTTCTTTCGCATCAACTTTCAACATCGGTGGTTTCACTTGCACACCTTGCACCTTTCGCTTCTGACACCTTTCACACGTAGTTGCAACATCATTCACAACAGTTCTCAGAAACGGATGGAACACACGCTCCTTCATACACTCCCACAGCTTAAACTTACCCATATGCCCATAATTATCATGCACAACCTTCACCAGACAAATCATACCAACTAAGGTCATCACAGGTACATAGATATCATCACCACCCTTCACATGCCTCACAAAATATACAACATCCATACAAACAACAAAATCCTTAGCATACCTTTTAAAATCACCTAAACACTCTGGCCATTCATTCAAATCAACACGCATCATTACACACTTCTTCAACTCACTAACAAAAGGACACATCTCTTGCATCTCTAGAATATCATCATCACTTAAAATCTCATTCTCATCATCCATGACCAACTCAATCATGCCACAAAATTTGACAACATTCTTCGCACACTCATTCAACTTTATCACCTCACATTCACCTTTCATAAGACGATCCTTATCAGCATCCAAAGACAAATCATTCAATCTCATAAAGTCTACACCAAGCAAGAAACAACAAGGCATTTGCTCACCTTTCAGAATCACAAAGTCATGCTTCACATTCACACCATTACCCAAACTCACTTTCAGACTAACCTGTTCCCATGCCACTATCATGCCATTCCCTAATCCACTTATCCGTAACTTCACAGGTTTATGCTCGCAACATCTCAACTCTTCATACTTACTCAGAATATTCTCATTCACTAAAGACACTTGCGCTCCAGTATCAATCAAACCACAGAACAACCTTTCACCAACTTTCACTCTCGCTTCCATCATATCAGGTCCACCATGTTCGCAATACACAGAAGGAACAAGCACACCAACATCAGCACTGATATCCACACCATCATCAACTCCCACATCATCACTCACCACACACTCATCTTCATCCAGACAATCATTCTTCTCTCTCATATATGAACACTTTTCAATCACCCAATTGTAATGCACACCGCTCAAACATTGCAGATGTACCACATTAGGATTCAAACCCTTCATCTTCTCATCCTTGTACACAATCGGCCTCTCACCACCAAAGTGCACATAAACAATCACTCCATACAAACGACTCACTACAATCAACACTTCCTGAAATGGCGGGACCCCTTGCATACACATCGCTCTCAATTCTTTCATGAAGTTCCGCACCTTTGCCATACCAATGCTTTCAGGCCTCCTACATACTTCATTCATTACCTCCTTCCTTAAATCATCCACACTATCAGGCACTCTCACGTCTACTCCATCACTCTTCAAATCTTGCAAACCATTCCATACACTCTCAAACAAGGAATCACCACCACCCTTACTCTCTTTTCCATTCATAATCCCTTTCGGCAAATACTCAGGATCACTCACTCCACACACATTTTTATCATTCGTACCAGGATACCTTGACATCAAATCAGCCACTCCATTCCGTTCACCAGGCACATACTCAATCACATAGTCAAAGTCACTCAAATCTTCCAAAGTCCTTGCAATCCTACTATCAGCCCACTTCATACGCTGCAGATACACAAGAGGTTGATCTGTTTTTGTCACAAACCTCACACCATACAAAAACGGACACAACACTTTCAAACAATATCTTATCGCAGCCAACTCTCGTTCCACAGTCGAATACTTTCGTTCTGCAACATTCATAGCCTTGGATACATACCCAATTATTCACCTGACATTCTCTCCGTTCAAACGCTGCTCTTGCATCAGAAAATCTCCCATACAATACCCACTCGCATCTGTATACAATTCAAGCATTTTAGCATTTACACTATAATCTGGGTACGCCAATTCAACATCTTCAGCCGCTGCCTCTTTCAGTCTCTCATACGCCTCATTCATCTTATCATTCCACTTGCTAACCGTACTACCTTTCTTGCCCATCCACTCAGTCAGAGGCTTACTCACACCAGAACAATCACGTATAAACTTTCGCTGGAACTCAATCAAACCCAAAAAGGACTTCAGTTGCTTCACAGTCACCGGTTTAGGAAACATTCGCACCTTCTCAACATACTTCGGTGATTTTCGCAAACCATTCACACTTCGCCACTTTCACCTTCACACCAACACTCTCCAATGTTCTCAACACATCATTCACCAATCTCATATGCTCCTCAAAAGTCTCAGTCATAATCAAAATATCATCTATAAATGCAATCACATTCTTACTCGCAAACTTACTCAACACAACATTCATTGCCCGCTGGAAGGCTCCGGGAGCATTAGCCAACCCGAAGCTGAGGTTCCGGAACTGGTAATGCCTCTTTGTGGAAGAGAAGGCAGTTACCGGCCGGCTCTCCTCAGCAATAGGCATCTGGTAATACCCCCGTACCAGATCCAGCTTCGTAAACCACTCCATCCCATGCATACTATATACACACTCAGATACCACACACATCGGAAACCTTTCTTTCACAGTCCTTTCATTCACCTTTCGATAATCCACACACAGACGCAATCTTCCATCCGGCTTACGTACAGGCACAATTGGACTATTCCATGCACTCTCACTCTCTTCAATCACTCCCAATTGCTCCAATTCCAAACACTGCTCCTCAATCTCATCAGCAACCGGACGTGGGAAATGCCTCGGCCGCTGATAGATTGGGGAGTCCTCCTTCAGGACAATCTTGAATTCCGGGAGCTTTGCAACCCCGAAATCCAGATCACCCTTACTGAGGGCTCCCTTTCGTTCAAATATCATTCGATACACATCCTCCCTTTCATACTCAGTCAAACATCCATCCAATTTCACCATGTCCTTCACCTCATTATACATCCATTCACATGTCTTTTCATTCGCAATATTCCCCCTGATATCCGTGCTATCATCCATACCTACCTCAGTGACAGTGGAGAGGTGTCCTAGTACATCTCCGACTTGGATACCCCTCACCTGTCCCTTCACCCTGGGGTCCGCCTGCACACATACAAAAGGATCATTCATTCTCATCAAGCCATCAAACACACAAGCAACACGCCTTACCTTATAATATGCATACTTTCCATCCAATATCACGGTGTTCTCACCCACATTTAAACTAACATCCTTACTCCAACTCACTCTAACCGCCACCCTTTCACCCTTCACAAGTCTTACATTCTCCATAGTAGTCACCTCAATACCAGTAAACACACTCCTCAAAACACTACCATCTTTCCCTACATATAACTTATACACCCCATTTTTACCAATCTTTCTCTCAATCTGATCAATTGCAGGATGCCCAACCATACGATTCATTTTCATAAAATCATAGCCCAAAATCACACCATACTCACTACTCACCTTATCAATCACCGATAATTCACATTCATTCATCATCATACCATGCATTCGAACAGCTGACCTTATCATTCCAATCACAGGCACTCTCCTATTACCAATACCTACCAAACTACCCTTGCACTCAGACAGGAGGGCTTTCTCGCTAACCTTGTCATACACATCTTTATACACCAAGCTCGCCTTGCATCCAGAATCTATTAAAGCCAAACACTCAATTCCATTCAATTCCACCTTCACACTCAGACACTCATACTTCCTACCAGACAGCACTTTCACACTCGACAGACTTACCAACACATTACTCACACTCATGCACCCAGAGGATCCTTCAGCAGGTACCCTCTTACAATTCAGTTTCCCGTTTCAGACTTTCCATTCACACCTCGCGCTCTCAGTCTAATCCAACACTTTTCACTTGAATGTCCTTCCATCGCACAATAGCTACATACATTCCTCTGGTCACGACACATCCTCGCATAATGACCAGCCTTTCCACAATTACCACAAGCATACTTCACACTCCCCCTAGCAGTTGCTTCAGCATTCAACCTCGGACAATCTTTCTTCAAATGGTCTATTTCTTTACACTTAAAGCACTCTTTCACACTTTCCTGGCAATCCTTTATCATATGCCCTTTCTTACCACAACTAAAACATGCACCAGACGTCCACCTACATTCTGCCAACATATGACCTTTCCTTCCACACCGATGACATTCCTCAATCTTTCTCCCACCATTCGATCTCTCGTTTGCTGGGACATACCTCGGCTGCTCCCTCTTATACTCATTCACGCGCTTACCAGTCATCTGTTCCCTTCCATTTGTCCATCCTTCATTCGTCCATCCAGCCTGTCGGCCCAGGAAGCTCGACATCACCCACGCTGGCGCAGCCCTCAGGGCATCCCGATAACTGAGAAACTGCTGGGAAGGAGGAACCTCCTGGGCTTGTTACGCCCAACATTTAAAATGTACCATCCATCCTCTTCTAGTTTGCTTTCATCATCAAATCTTCCATCTTCCAACAGCTCCAACACATCCTCCCACATCAACCGTTCACCTGTCAGTCTCATTCTCTCCTTTCTCTTTCCACTCAGCCATTCACTCACCTTTCGCGGGATCGTGTCCAAAAACTTCCTCATGAGTGGTTTACATTGATTTACATCATCATCACCATACCTCTTTCTTGCCATACTCTCAAGCCTATGTGCATACATGTTCACATTTTCACTTTTCCCCATTCGAGCCTTCTCAAATTCATTTACCCTTTTATACTTCACACTCTCTTTCATTCGTTTCACCTGTCCAATCATCCGCTTCTTCACCACATCGTACCTTGGTTCCCCCACACTTGTAATCACGCCGAAAAACTCCAATACTTTTCCCTACAAACATTCCCCCAAAACATTCATCCAGTATCCCTTATTCTCCGGGTACTTGAGCTTACAATATCGCTCAAATTCCCCGAAGAATTCTTCCACACTTTTCCCACCATGTAACCTAAATCTATCTATCTTTGGCACTTCCCTTTTCAAAATACCCTTTCCCACATTCACTTCACTCTCACTTGAGCTGCCTTCACTCTCACTCATATCAATCATACCATCACTCTCTCCTTCATCCGAGTACAATGAGTCCACACTCTTGCCTCTTACCTTCCTATCCTTCCCCTTTGCACCACTCTTCCTTCTTCTCTTGCATTCAACTCTCTTCCATTCTTCGTCCTTCCTATCACTCATAATCACCCTATCCTCTCTAGACTCGCACACACTCCCATTGATCCCATTAGTCTTATCCACTCCAGTCGGAGCAGGGATCAAGGTTGAGGGTCCTGGGGCCGGTCTTGACCCCTTCATCATGTCATACAAGTCCTTCATCCGTTGGTCGACCTGCTTCTGTCTCTCGTCCATTTCTTTCCTCATCCTGTCTGTCTTCTCATCCATACTCATCACATCACTCTTCAATCCATCAATCACGTTCCTCAACATCATACATTCCTCCTCTTTCTGCCTCAATTCCAGCCTCAGTCTCACAATCTCATCATGGAGGCCCTGTTCCACAGAAGCCATCCTCCCAGGTTAGTAACAGCGATAAACAAAGGTGAAAAACAACCAAACTACCTGCCACGCTAATTGGGTATGGACTGCAATCCAATCCCGTCACGCTCCCGTTTTCGAAGTCTCACGTCCCTATTCGGGCGCCAAATGTAGCGGGCCGAAAAATTTAGACTAACCCCAATCGATCCAACCCGCTTCCTACACTAATCCGGACGTGAGAAATCGAAGGAGAATGAAACGGATTGTATGTACAGTCCTTTACTAACAAGAAAAAAAATACAATATTTACAAAAATATGGGTAAATATGCACCCAATGAGCCTATATATATATATATATATATATATATATATATATATATATATATATATATATATATATATATATATATATATATACTAAAACAATCCTATCTTGTTACCAAATCAATCAAAAAAATATATATTAATACTAAGAGTGCATATACAAAAGGGGACAACCAAAACAAGAGACAACAAAAGAGGAGTTTTCTTACGTGGTACCACGGTTTATGATTTGCCGGCTTCCCCGGGGGAAAATCTTGTCGGCAGTCACTCTTGTGACAAAATTGGGTGTGCGGGGCTTATGGTGCCTGTCACCTCGGAGCTCAGTTGTCTTTAAGATCTAGTAAAGTACTATTAGAAGACTTCTTATATCTTCTTTAAATATCTTCAAAATATTTTCGTTACAGTCGCTCTTGCAAAATGCAGGCAATGTTTTTGTTTGTTTTGTTCTTTTTTTTTTTCTATTCTGGTACTTTAACGCTGTCTCATAAAATATTTAAGATTTAGTAGCTAATAAAAAAAACATGAGATGTTAAATAACCTTATTCATACAACATGAAATCAAATACATATGTACAAAAGAAAATATAATAAAAAAAACCCATTCCCACTCACACACTTCTTCTTACAGAAGGAGGGCGAGTGTATTGGAAAAAGGGTGGGAGAATGGCCCCTTTCACACACTCACATTCGCTCCACCACACCGACATTGACGGTGTTTCATTCTATAAAACTAGACGGGGTGTCTAGAATTAAGAGGATACCGCATTCATTTTTTCAACTTTTTATTACGTTAGATTATCATATATGAAATTAAAGCTCATTAAAAGCCTTTTTATTCCAGCCAAAATCATAATAACCTACCTCGTCGTTTTTGAGATACAGGAGATTCTTTCAGAAACCCTTCCCTTGAAACCTCATATCATATAAATGGCTATAGAATTACTAAAAATTCAGCATTCGAACTCAATTCACGAGTAGATGCACATATGATTTAGTTATCATTTGAAATCAGTTTTCTTTAGTTACATGAATGGTTTTGTTCTCAGTTGTAAAAGAGGGTGTTAGGTGAATAGTAATGGTGTTATGAATGCCCTGGAATTTAGTTCAATCTATATTAGAATGATGCTAAAAATATAAACCAGTTCTCATGCGCCGTTTTTTTTTTGGCAAATATTAAACCTTGCCGGGGTCAAGGCCTGTGCCTCCCCACAAAAGACTCATGACGCTGCCAAGGGGACCTGCGATGTCCTGGGAGGGGATGGCCAACTGGAGGCCCATCCTGTGATAGACATGGTCCTTGAGGAAAACCAGCCTCAGACGGTAGGGCCTTCCATGGGGGACAATCCGGGCTCGACGCCAAGCACCGAACCCGAATCCGCCCCTATGCAAGGTCCTCCTCTAACGGCTGGGGATTCTGAGGCAGTACAAGGAGGGGAGGGATCTCCTGCGGATGATGGCCCTACGACCACCAGGACCTTCTCCATTTCGGAGAAGGACCTGGCTGAGGCCAGTACATCTAGCCTGGTGGCTTCTACCGGCGGATGTGAGAAGCGGGTTCATTCCCCGCCCTCCTCTCCTAAAAAGAAAAAGAAGACAAAAAAGACTAAAAAGACTCGGGGCTTCCCTCCATCCGGGGGGGCTGCGGGGACGGATGGTTCTGCTTCCACTCTGGCAAGCGACCAAGCCAAGATCGGCACATCTGGCCCCTCTGCCCCCCGGGGTACAGAGCTCCTGACCATGACAAAGACCAAAAGTGCACGGGGGGAAGCCTCGATGACATCGGGTCCCCTCATTCAGAGGTTACCTGGCGTTTTCGAGCCCGCTAGCTTCAAACGCTTCCTCGTTATTCGCTCCACTGATGGCACCTTGTTGTCCAAGGGCAACATGATCCATCAGAGGAGAGGATTAGCTAGTGCAATTGGTAGAGAGCGGAAGGTGACCCGTTTCTCGGACGGGAGCCTTCTGTCGAATGTGGCGAATCCCGCCGAGGCGGCCAAGATAAGTGCTCTTTGGACATTTCATGGCACCCCGGTGAGTGTGACGCCGCACTCTACCATGAACTTTGTGAAAGGAGTAGTTTATGCGAGGGAACTCGTTGCCTACTCCATTGAGGACATCACCCTAGAGCTGGCCGACCATGGGGCGGTCAAGGTCGAACGTGTGATGAGAAAACAGAGGGACCTCGAGACCCACCCCTACACTCTTCGTCACGTTCACGTTCGACTGTGACAAGCTCCCTGAGTCGGTGCGTGCCGGTTGGTACCGCTACCGCGTGAAGGCATTCGTGCCACTGCCGCGGCGTGCTATTACTGTCACCGCTTCGGCCATACGAATCGCTCAATTAGACGTGCAAAGTCGGGGTCACCCGAAGTCTGTGTAAATTGCTCCAAGGTCGCACACGATAAGTCCAAATCGTGTGTGGCCAAGTGTGTCAATTGCGGAGAGCCGCACCCTGCTTCTTTGAAGCAATGTGGTGCATATCTCCTTGAGAAAGAAATCCTGGCCGTTCAGGCCCAGGATCGACTCTCATTCCGCGAAGCTAAGGACTTGGTCCTGGCGCGCCCGGCTCTGCATGGGAAGTCATATGCCTCAATAATTAGAAAGGCACCCTCTGCTCCAGGCCCATCCAGGCCAACGAGCACGGTTGTTTCCGCGCCCATTCGGAGCCCTTCTGCGGGCTCTACCCTCCCCGGGCGCTCCCCTGGTAAAGCTAGCGGCAAAAAGAGTTCATACCCAGCCCGGGCTAAAACCAGGGCTTCCCCCTCTTCCCCCAGCGTGACCGTTTTCCGTAAGGCGAAACGGTCACGCGCCTCCACCGAGTCGTTAGACTCACAAGAGGCAACACCCCTGAAGATAGTCGCTAGGCCATCTTCCGGGGTTCCTAAAGCTGTCCCCCTAAAGGAGGACAGCAACAAAGGAGCTTCGGCTCCTTCGCATACGCCCCGAGGTGTGGCGGGTGGCTCGGAGATTGTAGTTCCTCGAAAAGAGGGCCCCCCGCATCCGAAGCCGCAACGCCCGCCTAAGGTTTCGAGGCGGAGGGAGGAAAAGACTCGCATGGCGAGCCCAACCTCCCCCAATAAGTCCTCGAAGGCGACAGCGCCTTGTCTGGCCAACATTGTCCGGGGTTCTGCCCCCGGGAAGCGTACGGCAGTTCCCGTGAGGGTCCTGTTCGAGGAGGGCCCCCGCGTCTCCTCCGAGCTAGGCCTGGAAGGCATATTCCTTCAATGGAATTGCCCTGGACTCCGGGCCAACTGGGAGGAGCTGCGGAG
Organism: Ceratothoa steindachneri; assembly: GCA_963969495.1. NCBI lineage: Eukaryota > Metazoa > Arthropoda > Malacostraca > Isopoda > Cymothoidae > Ceratothoa > Ceratothoa steindachneri. Next base: position 28,560,908 of record OZ018331.1, on the reverse strand, counting down.
GCTCGTCGCGTTTCCCGTTAGCTATCTTTTTGCAGGAGACCATGCTAGGCGCGTGCCCCCTGCCTGCCCTCCCGGGGTATAAGGGTCTTGCGACCCCACCACCGCGGGATGGCCGGGCTGGGGGATGTGCGGTTTACACCCGGCGTGATGTCTCCGTTTTTCCTTTCTATTTAGATACGTCCTTAGAGGCTGTGGCTGTGCATCTGCACCTGGCTAGGAGGTATACTATCATTTCTGCGTACATTCCACCGTCAGCTGACTTTGACGCGGGGGACTTACGCCGCGTCGTGGCACGGTTGCCGAGGCCCTTTCTCTTGCTTGGAGATCTAAACGGCAGGCATTCTCTCTGGGGAGATTACTTAATAAATCCCAGGGGACAAGTCCTTGCCAATCTGATCGAAGAGCTTGAAATGGGTGTCCTAAACGTGAATGAGTTTACGCATCACTGTCCGAGAACCGCTTCATTTTCTTGCCTTGACCTATATTTGTGCTCTTTGGATGCACAGCCTGATTTTGATTGGGGTGGTGGTTGATGACCTTCATGGTAGTGATCACTTTCCTATTCAAATATCATTTTCAGGGCAACTGCCGTCTGAGAGCCCACCTCGGTAGTACTTGACGCGGGCGCGGTGTCTTGCATTTCAGGAAATGACTGAATTCTCTATTTCAGTCGAGGAGTTTAGGTCGGTAGATGAGGCCGTTGAGTTCTTCTCCGGCAACCTCATCGCCACGAGTCTGACTACTATTCCTAGAACGTCTGGCCGTTTTGCACGCCGACCACTCCCATGGTGGTTGGACGAGTGAGAGACGTTCCTCAAACAGAAGCGTTATGCCTACATGCACTATAAGCGCCGCCCGAACGATTTTACTGTCGCTGAATTTCGTCGGGCTAGGGCTAGGTTTCAGTATATTGCTCGCCCGCCTCTCTTCTTGGCGGGCATACGTGTCTTCACTTAACGGAAAGACCCCTTTAACAGAGGTGTGGAGGCGAGTCAAAAAGATTCAGGGTAAGTTCTCGCAGGACCCCCCTCCCGTTCTCCAGGAGAATGAGCTGCAATCTCGGACCCCGCGTCCGTGGCGGAATCCTTCGTGACCACTTTTTCCACATTCTCTAGCCGTGATGCTGCTCCGCCAGCATTCAATGCACGTCCTGATGTCGTGAAGGCCGCCGGCTGGACTTCAACGACAAGTTTACTGTGAGTGAGTTGCGTTCCGCTCTCGCTTCGTGCGCGGACACCGCCCATGGTCCGGGCGATGTCCCGTACGCCATGCTTCGACACCTGGGTGAGCGAGGCATGGCCTTTCTGTTAGATTTGTCAACTGGATCTGGATGTAGGGTCTTATCTCAGATTCCTGGCGAATCATTACTGTGTTCGCTTTTCGCAAACCGGGAAGCGATCACTCTACTCAGACCGGTTTCCGCCAGATCTCTCTAAACTCTTGCGTGTGAAAGTTGATGGAGAAATTGGTAAATTTAGATTAGCCTTTTTCATGGACAGCGGAGGCCATCTGTCTTCTGCACAATGCGGCTTCCGCAAGTTTCACTCCACATCGGATGCTCTGCTCCGACTGGAAAATGCTGTCTGCAAGGCTTTCTTTTGTAGACAGCACTACGCCACGGCGATTTTCGATCCGAAGAAGGCCTATGATACCGCATGGCGATACGGTATCATGGTGACGCTCCACACGATGGGGGCGAGGGGACGCCTCCAAATGTTTTTATCGGAATTTTTACGAGATCGTCGATCCCGCGTACCGCTACTCTCGCTATTCTAAAGCGCAAAGGTTTCGGTTTTCCTTGTCCAAGACTAAGATGGTGCACTTCTGCCGCCATCCACGGCTCCACCCTGACCCAGATTTGTTTCTTAATGGGGTGCGCCTGGAAGTGGTTGAATCGCACCGTTTCCTTGGTCTTGTATTCGGCCGACGCCTCACATGGGAGGCTCATATTTTCAGCCTTAGGTTCTCTTGTTCCCGCGCCATGGATATTCTACGTTCCGTGACGTTCAGCGCTTTGGGCGCTGATAGGGCTACTGCCTTACTTTTTTATCGATCCTTTGCTCGTTCGAAGCTCGACTACCGATGCAAGATTTATTCATCCGCAGCCGAGCGTTTATTGCGGAAGGTGGATTCAATCCACCACACTGGCCTACGCCTTGCGACCGGTGACTTCCGCACTCTACCCATTGAGAGCCTATTGGTCGATGCTGGGGAGATGCCACTCGCTCTGCGCTGCGTGCAGTGCATCACTCGCCTGTAAGTGCGAGCCCGGCCCCTCCCTCAGTCTCAAACTGCTTTCACCGCATCCGCAGCAGATCTTGACGGTGCCTATGCCACCGAGAGACGCCAGTCATACCCTAAACCATTTTGGTTTAGGGCCAGGAAACTCCTTCGAGAGGTAGATATAGCTCTCGGGCCGGTGGCACCTATGGTTCTGCCCAGGACGCCACCCTGGAGGGTACCACATTTAGCTATTTGTCGCCACGCCTCTGCTCCTAAAGCTTGTATGGTGCCGGAAGTATTGCGTTCCACCTTTTTAGAGCACATCTCGTTTCAGTCTACAACCATGCCAGTGTATACGGATGGCTCCAAGTCCCAAAAGGGAGTCTGCTTCCACGCCCTATCCCCTACGTTTGAATTCAGCGGGGCTCCGCCAGGCGCTGTGTCTGTCTTCACGGCCGAGCTGGTGGCAATACACCACTCTGTACGCGAGATTACGCGACTTGCCCGGTTCGGAAACCAGATGGTGATCGATAGCGACTCACAAAGCGCATTGAGTGCTCTCGGGGCATTGGAATCTCCGCATCCCCTGGTTCGCGATATCCGTGACGCTACGGTTTTGGCGAGCCGGGCAGATGTTGAGATTATCTTCTGCTGGGTTCCTGGACATGTAAGAATTGCGGGGAATGAGCGCGCCAAAGAGTCCGCGAGGACTCTGCGACCGGACCAGCGTTTCGCTCTTCCCCACACTGACGACATGGCAAGAATACGGGCAGCTCTTCGGACTGCTTGGCAAAGAAGATGCGAAACGGTCGAAGGGAACTTAAAGTTGGGTGCCATTGCTTTGCGACCGTTCCCATAGACCTATCCCCCAATGCCACGACTGCTTCAGGTCGCTTTCTGTCGTCTCCGAATCGGGCACACTCGTGTTACGTATTGCTATTTGATGGAAGGCTCACCTGCTCCCTATTGTAGCGACTGCGTCGTTCCCCAGACTGTTCGGCACATTCTGGTCGAATGTCCCAGTCTGGGTAATCTTCGCGCACGTTACCTTTCCCGGTACCAGGATGGGTGGGGTCGCTACCGCCTGTCCCTTGTACTCGGGACGAGTGCGTGCACGATGGCTGGTGGACTGATAGACTTTTGGGAGGAGGACGGTCTTCTCCCCTGTATTTAACTTGTTTTTGTTATTGTTGTTTGTTAGTTTTTTAGATCGCAGGCTCCTGCGCCCGGGGGAGGGAGACCTCCCCCCGACGCCGGAGCTTGCTCCCTGATTGTTATCTTTTTTTTATTGTTGTTTCTGTTAATTTTTGTTATTTTAAAGTAGCCAAGAACTAGGCTGTTTGTTTGCGGCGACTTATGCCCAAGTGGGCAGTCGCCAAATAGCCCCTTAACCCCCCCCCCCTCCTTCCCCCGAAAAAAAACAATATCTTGCGAGCAAGTTATTAAAGGTCTTTCTGGGCTCGACCACCAGCTGTTTAAGAACCCCGGATGCTACATTTCACGGAAGCGGTACTTAGACAAAAGTGTCTCGGAGATAAAGGGTATCTAAGTATGAAAGGGGCATTACTATATGTTCCTGGCCGAGTCGCTACGGATAGAGCAGGTTGAGACAGTTGAGAGGCTCCTGCAGTAGACACCCAGGAAGGTAATCTGGGTCAGGAAAAGGGGAACACTTTCTGGCCCATTTCCTATAGCCTGCTTCCGGTATAACCTACTGGACGGCGGAATCAGGAGATGGCGTTCCTTCTTAGCGACCGAGTCTATGGGGTCGCCTTTGCCTTACCAAGGATCGACGCCCGCGCCTTTAACCTTGGGAAATGCAAGAATGGGGATCGACTGATTGAGAAGTATCAAGGAACAACTAAGATCTTTAAGCCGGTTCGAGTGGTAGTTTTCGCTAACTTCAACCCGAACTAAATTTGCCTATCTGATTACCGATGGGACGTGCTAGACATCACCGACCTTGCCGTGAAGACCGATCGACGACCTCGACTACCAACAGGCTCTCCTCATGACGAAGCATTCGTGACTACAGCCAGAACCTTCCCCACAAACTAGTTAAATGTGCATATAACATCCGTGCAGGGACAAAAACAATCGTCCCTTTGTTTTCAAATGTTAGCTGCAGTCAAGGCAGCAATAGAAATGTTATCTGCAACTATTCGAATATATATACACACACACACACACTTTCATTCGTACTTGCATTCTTGCTTTCACTCTTCTTTGCATGCTTTCTACTCCTCGAGACCAAAATAAGCTTTTTTCCAGACAGATCCATAGTAACACAACGCCCTCAAATTATAATGCACCTTATCTCTCTATCTGCACAGTTCATACACTGGATGGCTCACCAGGTAGTTAGGAGATTCTCTCCACCTCCTCAACTGACTCTGATGAGCCAACACTCTCTAAGTTACACTTTGATTCAAACTCTTAAAAAAATACATCAAACCATTCTCCCAGACTCTCAAAACTCTATACGGTCCTTCAACTTTTCACTCATCTCTGACACATTCAACCTACCTTTTACTTCTTTTATCTTCAATACTTTTGCACCTATTTCAAATGAACAAAACTTTTCATGCGCCTCACTCCATACACTCTGCTCACTTTCACTGAAACGAAAACTATCTTTCACTCGACTTTCAAAATTCATAACAAACTGACACGGGGAACCCAGTTGCACTATGCAACATCGAATTATATGCCCATAACACTCTACCCAACCATACATCCCTTTCAAAGTCTCAATCATCATTTTCAACACCTCACACAAATCCTAATGGTACATTCAGCCAACCCATTCGAAGACAGTACATACGGAGTCATTCTTATATGCTCCACACCATTCTCTCTAAACATTCACTCAAACACTTCACTCGCAAACTCAGGCCCATAATCACTCAGAAATCTCCTAGGCTTCCATACACAGATAAGAAGAAACGCCTGCTCAACCACACGCGGAACAATCACACACCTTTTATCTCTCACAGGTGCCGCATATGCAAACCTACTTTTATAATCAACCATAACAACATACCAACATTTCCAGCACTTGTATGTGATAAAGACACAATCATTCACTACCAACTCAAACGGTTTTTTCACATCAACTTTCAACATCAGCGGCTTCACTTGCACAGCTTGCACCTTTCGCTTCTGACACCTTTCACACGTAGTCGCAACATCATTTACAACAGTTCTCAGAAATGGATGGAACACACGCTCCTTCATACACTCCCACAGCTTAAACTTACCCATATGCCCATAATTATCATGCACAACCTTCACCAGACCAATCATACCAACCAAGGACATCACAGGTACATACATATCATCACCACCCTTCATATGCCTCACCAAATATACAACATCCATACAAACAACAAAATCCTTAGCATACCTTTTAAAATCACTCAAACACTCAGGAAATTCATTCATATCAACACGCATAATCACACACCTCTTCAACTCACTGACAAAAGGACACATCTCTTGCATCTCTAGAATATCATCATCACTTAAAATCTCATTCTCATCATCCATGAGCAATTCAATCATACCGCAAAATTTGACAACATTCTTTGCACACTCATTCAACCTCATCACCTCACATTCGCCTTTCATAACACAATCCTTATCAGCATCCAAAGACAAATCATTCAATCTCATAAAGTCCACCCCAAGCAAGAAACAACACGGCATTTGCTCACCTTTCAGAATCACAAAGTCATGCTTCACATTCACACCACTGCCCAAACTCACTCTCAGACTAACCTGTTCCCATGCCACTATATTCCATCCCTCAATCCACTTATCCATAACTTCACAGTTTTATGCTCGCAACATCTAAACTTATCATACTTACTCAAAATCCTCTCATTCACTAATGACACGTGCGCTCCAGTAACAATCAAACCACAGAAGAACCTTTCACCAACTTTCACTCTCGCTTACATCATATCAGGTCCTCAATGCTCGTAATACGGAGAAGGAACAAGCACACCAACATCAGCACTGACATCCACACCATCATCAACTCCCACATCATCACTCACCACACACTCATCTTCATCCAGACAATCATTCTTTTCTCTCATATATAACCACACTTTTCAATCACCCAATTGTAGTGCACACCGCTCAAACACTGCAGATCCACCACATTAGCATTCAAACCCTCCATTTATTCATCTTTGTACACATACGGCCTCTCCCCATCAAAGTACACATAAACATCACTCAATACAAACGACTGACTCGACTTTCATGAAGTTCCGCACCCTCGTTATATTAATACTTTCAGGCTTCCTACATACTTCGCTCATTACCTCCTTCCTTAAGTCATCCACACTATCGGGCACTCTCACATCTACTCCAGCACTCTTCAAATCTTGTAAACCATTCCATACACTCTTAAACAAGGAATCACCACCACCCTTACTCTCCTTTCCATTCATAATCCCTTTCGGCAAATACTCAGGATCACTCACTCCACACACATTTTCATCATTCGTACCAGGATACCTTGACATCAAATCAGCCACTCCATTCCCTTCACCAGGCACATATTCAATCACAAAGTCAAAATCACCCAAATCTTTCAAAGTCCTCGCAATCCTACTATCAGCCCATTTCATACGTTGCCAATACAAAAGAGCTTGGTGATCTGTTTTGATCACAAACCTCACACCAGACAAAAACGGACAAAGCTCTTTCAAACAATACCTTATCTAAGCCAACTCTCGCTCCACAGTCGAATACTTTCGCTCTGTCGCATTCATAGCCTTGGATACATACCCAATTATTCGCCTGACATTCTCTCCATTCAAACGCTACTCTTGCATCAGAAAACCTCCCATACAGTACCCACTCGCATCCGTATACAATTCAAGCATCTTAGCATCCACAGTATAATCCAGGTATGCCAATTCAACATCTTCAGCCGCTATCTCTTTCAGTTTCTCAAATGCTTCATTCATATTATCATTCCACCTAACAATCGTACTACCTTTCTTGCCCACTCACTCAGTCAGAGGCTTACTCACACCCAATCAACTCAATCAAACCCAGAAACGACTTCAGTTGCTTTGCAGTCACCGTTTTCGGAAACATTCGCACCTCCTCAACATACTTCGGCGACTTTCGTAACCCATTCTCACGCACCAAATGCTCAAGGAATTCCACTTCTTTCGCAAACCATTCACACTTCGCTACTTTCACCTTCACACCAACACTCTCCAACGATCTCAAATCATCATTCACAATCTTATATGCTCCTCAAAACTCTGTCATAATCAAAATATTATCTATAAACACAATCACATTCTTACTCGCAAACTTACTCAACACGACATTCATTGCCCCCTGGAAGGCTCCGGAAACATTAGCCAACCCAAAGCTGAGGTTCCGGAACTGGTAATGCCTCTTTGTGGAAGAGAAGGCAGTTACCAGCCGGCTCTCCTCAGCAATGTGCATCTGGTAATACCCCCGTACCAGATCCAACCTTGTAAACGACTTCATCACATTCATACTATACACACACTCATATACCAAACACATCGGAAACCTTTCTTTCACAGTCCTTTCGTTCACCTTTCGATAATCCACACACAGACGCAATCTTCCATCCGGCTTACGTATAGGCACAATCGGACTATTCCATGCACTCTCACTTTCTTCAATTACCCCCAATCGTTCTAATTCCACACACTGCTCTTCAATCTCATCAGCAACCGTACGCGGGAAATGTCTCGGCAACTGATAGATTGGGGTGTCCTCCTTCAGGATAATCTTGAATACCGGGAGCTTCGCAACCCCAAAATCCAGAACTCCCTTTCGTTCAAAAAGCATTCGATACACATCCTCCCTTTCATATTAAGTCAAACATTCATCCAATTCTACCATCCTTCGCACTTCATTATACGTCCATTCACAGGTCTTTTCATTTGCAACATTTACCCTGAAATCCGTGCTATCATCCATACCAACCTCATTGACAGTGGAGAAGTGACCCAGTACATCTCTGACTTGGATCTCCCTCACCTGCCCTTTCACACTAGGGTCCGCCTGCACACACACAAAAGGATCATTCATTCTCATCAAGCCATCAAACACACAAGCAACACGCCTTACCTTATAACACGCATTCTTTTCATCCAATAACACAGTCTTCTCAACCACATTCAAACTAAGATCCTTACTCAAACTCACTTTAGCAGACACCATTTCACCCTTCACAAGCCTTACACTCTCCATAGCAGTCACCTCAAACCGCTACCATCTTTCCCTACCTACAACTTATACACCCTATTTTTACGAATCTTTCTCTCAATCTGATCATTCGCAGATGCACAACCATACGGTTCACTTTCATAGAAATCATACCCCAAAATCACACCATACTCACTACTAACCTTATCAATCACAGAGAATTCACACTCATTCACCAACATACCAGGCATTCAAACAGCTGACCTTATCATTCCAATTACTGGCACTCTCATACTACCAATCCCTACCAAACTAACCTTACACTCAGACAAGAGGGCTTTATCACTCACCTTGTCATACACATCCTTATACACCAAGCTCATCTTGCATCAAGAATCTATCAAAGCCAAACACTCAATTCCATTCAATTCAACCTTCACATTCAGACATTCCTACTTCCTACCAGACAGCACTTTCACACTAGACAGACTTACCAACACATTACTCGCACTCATGCACCCAGAGGATTCTTCACCAGGTATCCTCTTACAATTCAGTTTTTTCCTTCAGACTTTCCATTCACACATTGCGCTCTCAGTCTAATCCAACACTTTTCACTTGAATGTCCTTCAATCGCACAATAGTTACATACATTTCTCTGGTCATGAAACATCCTCGCATAATGACCGGTATTTCCACAGTAACCACATGCAAATCTTCCACTCCCCCCAGCATTTGCTCCACCATTCAACTTCGAACAATCTTTCTTCAAATGGCCTTTTTCTTTTCATTCGAAGCACTCTTTCACACTTTCCTGGGAATCCTTTATCATATGCCCCTTCTTACCATACCCAAAACACGCACCAGACATCCACCTACATTCCGCCAACCTATGCTCCTTCCTTCCGCACCTACGACATTCCACGATCTTTCTCACACTATTCGGTCTCTCATTTGCTAGGACATACCTCAGCTGCTCCCTCATATACCCATTCACGCGCTTACCAGTCATCTGTCCCTTTCCATTTGTCCATCCTTCATTCGCCCATCCAGCTTGTCGGCCTAGGAAGCTCGACATAAACCGAGCTGGCGCAGCCCTCAGGGCATCCCGATAACTGAGAAACTGCTGGGGAGGAGGAAAGCTCCTGGGCTTCTTACGCCCAACATTCACAATGTACCATCCATCTTCGTCTAAGTCACTTTCATCATCAAATCGCCCGTCTTCCAATAGTTCCAACACATCCTCCCACACCAACCCTTCACCTGTCAGCCTCATTTTCACCTTTCTTTTCCCATTCAGCCATTTACTTATCTTTCGTGGCACCGTATCAATGAACTTTCTCACCAATTGTTTACATTCATTCACATCATCATCACCATACCCCTTTCTCGCTATACTCTCAAGCCTATGTGCATACATGTTCACACTATTAGTTTTCCCCATTCGAGCCTTCTCAAATTCATTCACCCTTTTATACTTTACACTCTCTTTCATTCGTTTCACCTGCCCAATCAGTCTCTCCTTCACGACCTCATATCTCGGTTCCCCCACACTCGTGATCACGCGGAAAAACTCTAATACTTTTCCATCCAAACACTCCCATAAAACATTCATCCAGTAACCCTTATTCTCCGGGTAATTGAGCTTGCAATACTGCTCAAATTTCCTGAAGAATTCTTCCACACTTTTTACACCATGCAACCTAAACTTATCCACCTTTGGCACTTTCCTTATCAAAATACCCTTCCCAACATTCATTTGACTCTCACTTGAGCTGCCCTCACTCTCACTTATACCAATCATACCATCACTTTCTCCTTTATCCGAATACAATGAGTCCACACTTTTTTCCTCTCACCTTCCTCTCCTTCCCCTTTGACCTAGTCTTCCTTCTTCTCTTGCGTTCTACTCTCTTCCTTTCTCCGTCCTTCCTATCACTCAAATTCATCCTATCCTCTCTAAACTCGCACCCCCCCCCCCCCGTTGATCCTATCAGTCTTATTCCCTTCGGTCAGAGCAGGAGGTAGTGTCGAGGGTCCTGCGGCCTGTCCGGACCCCTTCATCATGTTATATAGGTCCATCATTCTTTGGTCTACCTGCCTTTGTCTTTCGTCCATTTCTTTTTTTATCCTGCTCGTCTTCTAATCCATACTCATCATATCACTCTTCAATCCCTCAATCACGCTCCTCAAAATCGTACATTCCTCTTCTTTCTGCCTCAACTCCAGCCTCAGTCTCACAATCTCATCATAGATGCCTTGTTCCACAGAAGGCCCCCCCTCCAGGTTAGTAAGAAAGGATGAAAAGGGGCAAAACAACTAAACTACTTGTTACACTAATTAAGTGTGGACTGCAATTCAATCCTAAAAATGCTCCCAGTTTCGAGATCTGACGCCCCTATTCGGGCGCCAAATGTTGCGGGCCGAAAATATATCCTCTAACCCCAATCGATCCAACCTGCTTCCTACACTAATTCGGACGTGAAAAATCGAGGGAGAAATGAAACGGGTTGTATGTACAGTCCTTTATTTACAAGATAAAATATGGGGTAAATATTTCTAAGAGATCTCGTTACTTATTTCTAGACACACAAAAATATAGATAGATCATTTTCCTATATATACAATAAAAAAATCGTACACAGGCCTCACGTGGTACCACAAAATCTTCGTATGAAAAAAAAAACGTGGGGGGGGGGGTACCTTAAAGGTCGTCCCGCATTATGGGGAAACCTTGAAGGTAATCGATAGGACAACCCAAGATCCTTGGAAAGGGGACGCTGGTTTCCAGTAATGGTGATAGATTACAGAGTTATCGCGTAATCTTTTGGCAAGGACTCCGGTTGATACAGATGCCCTGGTTGGTTTGCGTTGCCCTTCCTTATTTCCTATGAGAGTTATTTTAATGATTGCTAATGGGTGCCCTAAGCCAAGGGGCGGGAAATTCTAAAGACATGGTCAAATAGCCCTGAGGATGGGGATAGACCACTCAGGGTAGAACACTGGTATTTCGGGAGTTATGAGTATGTAATCGCGAGGAATTGCGATAAACGAGGAAAATGCGTAACGGCTGTTTTCCCGATTAATAAGGTCTTGAAGCAGGGAGATCGAAGAACGTCAAGATATTGAAGTCGCCAAAGCAAAAATAGAATTATTATTAAACTATATCTTATTACACTTTACAAAAGTTCTTTAATTAAGTTTTAAGTTCTAAGTTATGAAATAAATTAAGTTCGAGCTCAAGTGCGGGCAAAGTTTAAAGGAGGCCGGACGAATAGAGCCTCTGAGAGTTACACCTTAATTTCTGCGTTATGTACACGACTATATACAAAGATGAATTACGCGGATTCGAGAGATCAGACTGAACTATATGTAACGCGATATATTGCTATATAAAACAGTAATCTAATTATCCTTTTTGTTCTGGCTTCACACAGTTATATATTGAATTTAAGCCACGCCCTACAAGTTCCTCGTCGAACTAAGCCACACCTCCCTCTTATGTACCGGCCTGTTGATTTGTCGGTATTAACATAACTCGACTTTTGATTGGCTACTGCCGAACATATTGATAAAGAAGGCACTCCAACCATTGGGTAAAATTCTCTGTGGGCGGTGGCATATTGCCATGGAGACAGCTTCCTTAATCTGATTTCTATTTGTTTAATAGTGATAACTATCCAGGTTATTCTGGATTCTTCCTTGATTATAATGTCTGCCTAAGATTGCCTCGACCAACTGTAACAGAGCTAATTGCTCCCTTTACCACCGTGTGACATTCTCGTAAACGGCACTAACTTTACTTTTCTGTCTCTGTACTTTATGTGTGTAGCAACTCTCGAGTTTGTCCTATTTTGGACGTACACGCTTTTCGCTACACTGGCGCCTCCGAGCTCGTTATTAGATAAGCGTCCTTGTTGCGCTTTCGTGGCTATTAAAAGCCCTCCTTCATTAAATGCAAACTATTTTAAACTTCGCAAAGTCAGCCACTCTTTACAAGAGGAACACGGTTTTGAAACTTTGCCAAATACTAGAGTGGACTTTGTATTTTAACAAATGGTAGATAATTCGCTTCTAATACATATATAATACGCAACTAGGTCAATCTTTCCAGAATATGGCACCTAGAAAGAAAAAAAATCATTTTAAACAACTCACAAAATAAAATATATATATATATATATATATATATATATATATATATATATATATATATATATATATATATATAAAATCTTCCACTCACACACATTCTCACAGAGGGAGGGAGAGGGTATTGGAAAAAGGGTGGGAGAATGGCCCTACAATCATTCCCAAATTCGCTCACCATAACGAGAGAACCATCCCATCCATACATCCAATGGTGGAAGCACACCTGAAACAACGCCTTTCACTCTACTTTCACTCATCCTTTCAACTAATATTTTGTACCTCTCTCGTAACTCACACGAACCCACCTTCTTCACATCATTTACTCCCACATGCGTAATCACACCTCCATCCCTCTCACACCCAGACACCAGAGTATCATACCTCTCAGACACATCATTTACACCAGCACCCGACAAACCAACTCGCACTCCCTTCCATTTGCTTGCACTCGACTTCCTATCTAAATATCAAATCTAAGAGTCACCCATCACAAGCATTTCAGTCATCCTCCTAGTTCTCCTAGCTTGATCTGGAATTTAAGAAGTACGATAAAAACACCCGACAAAATATAAGTGTATCATTTTTTAGTGGCAGGAGATTACTCAAGCTGGAAAATAAAATAAACAATAAAATTCTTAAAATATAAGTTAAAATAGAGTCTCGGAGGAATAATATAAGTGAATCATAATTAACAATAATTGATTGAAGTCTAAGTAAAACGTTAGTTCCACAGATCGACGAATCGATTATTTAGCCATTTCTGTATTGTCTCTTTTCTATTAATGGCTGCGGAAAGCACTCTTTAGCGAGCTAGAAACGCGCCATTAGAACCTAGTTCCAACCAATCTCTCAATTTGCGTCAAATCTAAAACAGCATCACTATCGCACCGTCGACGCACCGATTCTTTTCGGATTAGTTCGTATTTGGGGCAAAAAATTATTTTAGCATCGAAGCAGTCATAATAGTCCTGCTATAACGCAAGCAACGTTGTATCACAACTATCACAAATATCAGCAATGACTTGTCGACAAATTTAGTTCGAATGAGCTTTTGGAGGCTCCTTGTGGTGTTGGAACCACGTTATGAAATCTCATTTGACTCAAAGGTACCTCATAGATGAGCATTTTCAGTCAAATGAAATTGTATAATCCTCGAATCAGATTAATCATTTTTGTAACATTTAAGCACTCATTTAATTATTAATTCCTCGAATACAAAAAATGCATTTTATTTCTTGAGTGTGAATGAAAATGGAACCACTGTTTCACTCAAGAACGAGTAAATTAAATGTACAATAAAAACCACTCTTTTGGAGCATATAGTTTATTAAACCCGGACTAGTTTCGATATGTAGTTCCTCAATTCATCTTCAGCCGTTAACTCAGAGAAATCGACAAAGAAATGTGAAATATTGGAATATAAAAAAATAGGCAACTGACATTAATTTGGAGGCGTTAATTTTAGGTGATTTACAATATCCTTTAAAATGAGGTTTGATACATAAGGACTACTGACAGGTTGAAATTCGGAATTTCTTTGATTAATGCGGATTCAATCATTTTTCCTTTATTAAAATCGTTACATTGGTAAATTATTTGACAACTTGGGAAATTTATTATATGATTGACGTTTTTCACATGGTTAAAAATACTAGAAGCATGCTCGCCCTACGAATATCGCTCCCCATGTTCATATGGTAAAGATAAACAATTCTTTTTAGATATATTTGTTTGTTTGTTTTATATGCTCCAAAACAGGGGGTTTTATTGTTCACTGAAAAATGAATTTCAGTGAGGCTTATGTTTATAAATGTTTGAACGTAAACATTCCCTTAAAATCTTTCTTAACGCTGATTGGCCAATTTTTGTTGCGCGAGTGTGTACCCGAGACAGGCTAAAAAACCCCTCTCAACTCAGATGAACAGAGAAGATAAGGCTGATCACTCGTGTTCACAGGAAGGTGTATGATGAGATAAGACGGGCAGTTCCAAACCGTGAGAGAAGCTCGCTATTACGGCACCTAAGCACCGAGCTTAAAGACGCTATCAACCTCTAAGGAGAAATATGGAACAACTTAATAGACAGAGTTGATAGCGAGTTGAGCCCGGCTAAATTCTGGCAGCAAATCAGAAAGTTAAAAGTACAAACAGGTAAAGTGAAGTCTCGAATTAAAGAAAACGGGCGTTATAGAGAGGAAACGGCGGTTCTGTAAGAAAGATTTCGAACATACTGGAAAAATGTTTCTAGTATCAACCCAGAAGACAATGAAGTGTTCGACTAAGAATTCAAAGGCCAGTTGATAAAAATCTAAATCGAATCATACATTGAACGCACCCACATCATCAAGACCGCATTATGACACCTGAGGTGGTCATGACCACTGTAAAGTCCTTTGAACAAAGGGCGCCAGGCTGGACGGGCATTACTAAATGCAACTTAGTAAATACCCCACAGCAGATCATTCAGGGAATTGAAACCATCTTGAATGTTCCCTGAATACGGATTACTTCCCAGACGGCTTAAAGATTGCTAAAATAATCTTTATACCTAAGGAAAGTAAATCTCTGGTCAAATGGTCAATTACAGGCCAATCTCACTGCTTTAGTTTGTGGCAAAGATCTACGAGAAGCTCCTGGCTGACCTGCTTCAAGACAATTTAGCCGAGCAAGGAGTTCATAACCCACAGCAACACGGGTTCCGTAGTAGATGGGGAACGAAAACCATCCTCGCTCTCATAACGAAAAAACTCGCCAGCAGCAAAGCTGAGCAGAAATGCGTACACGTGGTACTGCGACATGTACAAAAGGCCTTCGATAAGGTTTGGCTGAGGGGTCTATAATTCAAGATCTTGAACTTTGGGCTAAACACAATCATGGAAAAGCTCTTCTGTGACTATATCGTAGAAAAGAGAGCCCACATTTCGATCGAGGGCTACACAGGACCCGAATCCGAACTCGATGCGAGTTTTCTACAGGGCAGCTGACTGAGGCCGTTGTTGTACCTCGTGTACACAATAGACCTCCCTGCCCCAGTGTGAAACGATACGATGCATCTGAAGTTCGCAGATGACATCACACAAATCGTCCCAGGTCCCATCAGGAACGCTGGAGTTCAAGCAAGGGCGACAGCTGCCGAGATCTAAAATATCAACAGATTTGAAAATAGGTGGAAAATTAAGACAAACCACCAGAAATTCCAGGCAATTCCAATGAACCCCCGGAATTATACGACATCCTCGTTGAAGATGAACACTACCCGTACTCTAACGATGGAAAAGTCCTGTGCTTACGACTCACCAAATCTGGATATAAGACCCACGTTAACAACGGAGTCTCTCTAGCCAAAAGAGAGCTGAAGAAACTATACAGATTCCGAAGCCTCAACGCGCCGAACAAAAGGAAACTCTCCAGTGGAAGGATCTGCGCAGGATAAGAAATTAGAACAATCTATACATAATTAAACAAGGAAATTAACAACAAACTAAAAGAGGCAAAGCGCCCAAATCAAAAAGAAACTAATAAAAATATCTAAACTAACTGCTCCCCCCAAAAGAAAGTGAAAATTAAAACAAAAGTCAAAGAAGTAAACAAAAAAGGAGGCGTAGTTTTCAAACTAAATTCAAACTAAAACTGAAATTGGTAAAATAAAAGCAAGAAATAAAAGATTATAAACATAAATAAAATCAGGCAAAGAACCCAAATTAAAATTAAAAATAAGATCCAAAAAGTAAAGGAGGCAAAAAGCCCAAATTAAAACTATAATCAAATTAAAACTGAAAAAAAAACAAAATAAAAGATAGAAATAGAAACAACGAAAATTAAGCTTAAATAAAAAGAGGCAAAATGCCCAATGACAGTATCAATAACATGCAAACAAGTCAAAAAGTTAACATATTAAATTATAAATATACCAAAGGAATAACTTGACCGACCTGGACGGTCAAAACAAATCTCAAGGAAGGAAATAAAACACAAAGTTAATTAGAGCAGATCTAATAAAATGTTGGAAAACTTTCATGTTGGCTGTTCATTGTCTCCTAATAAAATTTTTACCTTGGCTCCTGTGGTAGGTACTCCTGGTCATCAATTCAAACTGTCCCCTAGACACACAAGTCTCGAATGTAGAAAGAGTTTTTTTAGTGAAAGATGTATCTCTAATTGGAATAATTTGCCTAACCATGTTGCTTGTTCAAACTTGAACACCTTCAAAAGGTATCTCCACGAAAACTGCAGTGACTTATTATATGATTTTGATTGAACCTTTTAAGTGCCAGAACTTCATTGACTTTAATCTGTTTGTCGTAGAATGGACTCTCGACGGTATACCATATATAACTATTCGTTGAGGGAACTATTTAATTATATTTAGAGTGCGTGGTTATCCGGTTGACCGATATTATTTATCTTCAATATGCTTAAGAAGTGGAACTGAGCTCAAGGATAATAAAATGGCTACCATTAATAAAATAGAGTTTTATTAATTAAACTATCAACAACACACAAAACGGAAAATGTTTACATAAACAGAGAACGGAAAGGGTCGTGGGAATATCTAGCTAATCTGAGGATTAAGATTTGGGAGAGATTTAAAAAGGTAAACAAATGAAAATTAAAGGGATGGGATGGTTCGCTAAACCATTTAAAGCACAGGATAGGGTTGACAAAAAGGTTAAATACTCAAAGGTAACGTTCGGCTTACGTAATTAAAAGTTGTTGTGCAGAGGAAGGCGACGTGAAGGAATCTTCGGTCCGCTGGAGAGTTCCAGCCGAAGGCGGGGGGGGGGAAATTAAATGATCCTGACGTGACGTCTTGGGAATGAGAACCGTTTCTTGACGAACGGGCTTGAAGAACAATAGCTTTTCTGGGTTGTTCTCTTCTGAACAACAAGCGGGGGGGGGGGAACCGTCTCTTCTCTACGGGCTCAAAGAACAATGGCTGTTCTAACGTTGTTCTCTTTCTGAACAACAGGGGGGGGGGGTGAGAACCGTCTCTTGTCTACGGGCTCAAAGAACAATGGCTGTTCTAATGTTATTCTCTTTCTGAACAACGGGGAAGGGGGGAGGTGAGAATCGTCTCTTGTCAACGGGCTCAAAGAACAATGGCTGTTCTAACGTTGTTCTCTTTCTGAACAACAGGGGAGGCCTTGTGGACTTGGTGTCTTGAAGGTTTGAACCTTGGCACTCAAGGGATATTGTCCTCTTCTGGACAATGATGGTGGATCTCGAGGTAGAGGGCACTAGTGCACAAGGTGAGACCGGATCGGCGTAATGTTTCGCGAAGAAAATCTGGATCTGAATCTGCTCTTATTTGTAAAGTTTCCATATAAATAGTCGAGCCATCCCCTTGGCGTAGGGGACAATGGAGTGGGGGCTTCGAGGGAATGCCCAGCCGCGCCTGAGAACAATACCTTATCTGCCCATAAGCCTAACTCAATCTGGCGAGGTCGATGCACGGGGCGAAACGATGGGGGGGGGGGGGATGAACCTCCTTGGTTAAATATTGATTCAGGTGGGGCGATAACGCGCCCGGCTTCAAGGCGAAGATGCACGTGGGTAGCAACGTGTTTCTAAACAACATGTGATAGTGGTTGAAATTAAGCGGCCTCAAACCGTTCTATCACACTCCTCCATTCCGGGGAAAGTTGTCACTTCGAAAAAAAAGAGAGAAGGGACAACGATACAGCTCCGTTGTAGGGAACTCGTTTTCTTGTACCGACCGTACCTTCATGCACCTAGTATTATCTCAATACATATGATTATTTTGAATTTTTGATTATAGGGGAAACTAACCTTTAATACAAACTTAATCATAAAAGTAACATGGAGCAATGAAATGATATAATTTAGTACATATGGGACAAAATAATTTATACGTAATTTAATGGGTACAAATATATATACATACGAGAAAAAAATAGACATTGAGCCACAAAATTCAGACATATACATTAACTAATTATATTACAAGAGAATCTAATTTAAGTCGTACAAGACGGTATATACATACATGGAGATCCTAATCCTACGAATACAATTAATCTACACTATTTGGTAACGCATTTCTACTGAGTGCGTCAGCGACCTGGTTATCGGAACCTTTTATATAATTTATCTTAAATTGATACTCCTGCAAGAGTAAACTGCAGCGCATAATTCGGCCGTTGGAGTGTCATACATTCCGAATATAGGCCAACGGGCGGTGGTCAGTTCCTATCTGAAATTCTTTTCCTATTAAGAACATTTTAAATTTGTCTATAACCCAGATAATTGATAGAGCTTCCTTCTCTATAGTGGCATATCTCTTTTCGCGTGGTAATAATTGGCGACTAGCATATGCAACTGGATGACTCGTTCCATCATCCTCATATTGAAGGAGTACGCCACCAATGCCCTCGTTGTTCGCCTCGGTCTTAATCCCAAAGGATTTTTCCGGGTCGGGCAACTTTAAAATGGGGGCAGAAATGAGCTTACTATTGAGCTGATTAAAATGGGAAACAGCGACATCATTCCAACGTAGACGATCGGGGGAATTCTTTTTTAAAAGAGAGCTGAGGGGCGCCGAAATTGCAGCGAAATTCGGGACAAATCCCCGATAGTAAGAAGCTGATCCTAGGAATGATCCTAATTGCTTCTTAGTATTCGGGAGGGGCATGTCGGCGATTGCCTTAATCTTGTCCTCTTGAGGACCTAACTGGCTTTGTCCTATTTTGAAACCTAAGTATTTTATGGTTTCGTGGGCAAAATGGCATTTGCTGGGGCCAATGGTGAGGCCATTTTTGCGCAGTCGCTCAAAGAGAGCTAATAGGATGGTTAAATGGTGACTCCATTCACGAGTAGCGACGTAGACGTTATCGAAGTAAAAGGATACATTCGGAAGTCCATCTAACATCCTTCTCATGAGACGGTTATAGTTGCTACAAGCAGTCACGAGGCCAAAAGGAAGGCGCTTAAATTGCATTAAGCCTTTCTCCGTTGCAAAGGCGGTATATGCTTTCACATCGGGCCGGAGGGTAATTTTGTAATACGCCTTGCACAAATCGAGTTCTGAGATGAACTTGGCGTCTTCAAAAAGGTGGAGGTTTTGGCCTACCAACGGGATGGGCTCGGCGTCGAACACAGTTACCGAATTTAACTTCCGGAAGTCGATGCACATCCGATAAGAGCCATCAAGTTTCTTGACCATGACGATTGGGGAACAATAACTAGAGGTGGACGGTTCTATTATGTCTTAACTAATTAAATTATCAACTTCGGCGTTAAAAACTTGGCGTAAATGAATCGGCATGGGATAGGGTTTTGAACGGACGGGTTCTAAGGTTGTTAATTTAATATCATGCTCGAAACTAGTAGCGCATCCAGACTTCTCTGAAATAACCTCGTCGAACTGACATAATAGTTCTTGTAGCTGACTCTTTTGATGTGGTGTCAGCTGCGCGTCGATATCCAGGTCAGAGGGTTCAAAAGACTCGCCTGGTAGGGGGGGAAGAGGGTAATCGGCATCAGGTTGGATGCACACTGTCTGTATTACATTAAGGGACTCCGCAGGGTAATCCTCTTCAAGCGCCGATGTTTCGTCCAGTGCTACGAACATATCTCCATGGGCGCGTTGGTGGTACTTTTTTTCTTTGGGTCCACGGACAGTCTCCGTGTCCTTGTTTTGGGCCTTATCCCATAAGGGTGTTAGTGCTTCACACTCCTTTTGTGCCGTCCTAAAGTCCTGGTTAAGGATCTCCGAGAATTCGGACGGTATCGGGTTTCCTTCTTAGCTTGACCTCGAGTAAGGGCGGCCTGGGACACAGAGTCTGAGCTTACTTGAGGACTCTGTCCTATGAGTACGGAACAGAATTTTATGGGTGCTGAAATGACTTCAGCCCAGCCATCATAATATTGACACTGCAGGTAACATCTAACGACGGGGAATTGGTTCGCCCGCCCAAGGTAGTCATGTACCACCGCAAATTTTTCGTGGTTAGGGTCCACTGGGGGGGTGGAGCTCGTCGTACACGATGAAACACGTGCACCCAGTGTCCCTGACGAGAGTCGATACTCGGAGCCGTTCACGCTGCCCTCCTCAAATTTCAAAGTTCCCGGTGAACTTTTGTCAAAAATAAAATTTACCTGGTGGCCTGACGGAGGGGGAGAAGTTGCTGCTTGGGTCTGCACCACCGGGGAAGCCGGATGGCATTAATCTGGTGAACTTGGTGGGCTGGTCCACTTTTAAGCCTAGAATTTTGAGGGCAATTCCAGCTCATGTGGTTTTCTACACCACAGGTGAAGCATATGATTGGTCGCTTCGGGAAGAGTGATGGAGGAGAAATCTTAACGGGAGGTTTGGTGTCCCGTTGTTGGTTTAGGGGAAAGAAGTTTTGGGATTTTACGGGGCCCGGAAACTTCGTCAGCTTTCCTGGGAAGGGGCACGAATCCTTCCTTCTTTCCTGGTTGGGGGGTTGGTGAGAAGTTCGATTCTCCTTGGGGTATAAACTATAGCTTGCGGCATAGACATCCGCTTCTTCGGTACACTCTTTAAAGGTCTGGCACCGACGATCCTTCACGAACGCGCGGATCTCCGTCGGGAGAGACGCCAAAAATTGATCCTGCAACACGAAGTCTGTTAAGGACTCGTAGTTAGGATCAACCTTTGAGGATTCTAACCAGAATTTAAAATTCCTCTGAAGAATGTATCCGAATTGACGGAACGTCTGTCCAGGTTTAATAGGACCTCCTCGAAATTTTTGTCGGTAGAAATCGGGAGTCATATTATGAGTGGCCAATAACTCAGCTTTTAAGGTGCTGTAGTTAATTGTACATTCAGATGGTAAATATATGAAAATCTCGCGCAATTTACAATTTAACAAGGGAAGTAATCTTGCTACACCTTCAGCCTCCAGATCCATGTTATTGATCTCGAGGATCTTTTCGAAGTGGGCTAAAATGCTTCGAAATCCTCTCCATCCCTGAAATTCCGGAGCTTAAGTGACAGATTGGGCGGGGCTTCTGAACGTGAAGTGGCTGATTGTATTTCGGCTTCTCCGGGAGCTATTTCAATCTGATGGTGAAGCTCAGCTTGTCTTTTCCGTTTCTCTCCTTCTTCTCGTTGGATTTCTTTTTCTTTTCGTTGCTCCTCTTGAACGTACTCAATCAAATCTTTTCTGGAAAGTCCCAAGGATTCTCCTTGCGCTTTGAAGATTTCGAACTGAGTCATATTTGTGCTTGGGGGCGCAATAGTCAACCAACTAAATTCCTTGCAATAAGAATTATGCCTTCTAGAGAATTAGCCTACCTAATTAGGGGCACTGACCTATTCGTAATTGGTTTCTCGATCTAGATAACCAATGACTAAAATCACAAAAAACAACACAAACAAATTGTTATAACAGTTCCTTGAGCTACTCCAGCTTCTTAAGTTTTAAAAAAAAGGGGATAGCAATCTTTAAAACAAAAGGGAACTACTATACTCTATTCTTATAACGAATAACACTATGCTTTACTTGACTGAGACCAGTGTTTGCCAAGATATAGCGTTAAACCCCACACCCGACACCAAATTTAAATAGTATATATATATATATATATATATATATATATATATATATATATATATATATATATATTAATATATATATATATATTAATATATATATATATATATATATTAATATATATATATATATATATATATATATATATGTATATGTATATTGTAGAATGGACTCTCGACGGTATACCATATATAACTATTCGTTGAGTAACTATTTAATTATATTTAGAGTGCGTGGTTATCCGGTTGACCGATATTATTTATCTTCAATATGCTTAAGAAGTGGAACTGAGCTCAAGGATAAAAATATGGCTATCATTAATAAAATAGAGTTTTATTAATAAAACTATCAACAACACACAAAACGAAAAATGTTTACATAAACAGAGAATGGAAAGGGTCATGGGAATATCTAGCTAATCCGAGGATTAAGATTTGGGAGAGATTTAAAAAGGTAAACAAATGAAAATTAAAGGGATGGGATGGTTCGCTAAGCCATTTAAAGCACAGGATAGGGTTGACAAAAAGGTTAAATACTCAAAGGTAACGTTCGGCTTACGTAATTAAAAGTTGTTGTGCAGAGGAAGGCGACGTGAAGGAATCTTCGGTCCGCTGGCGAGTTCCAGCCGAAGGGAAGGGGGGGAGAATTAAATGATCCTGACGTGACGTCTTGGGAATGAGAACCGTTTCTTGACGAACGGGCTTGAAGAACAATTGCTGTTCTACGTTGTTCTCTTCTGAACAACAGGCGGGGGGGATGGGGGGGTGAGAACCGTCTCTTTTCTACGGGCTCAAAGAACAATAGCTGTTCTAACGTTGTTCTCTTTTTGAACAACGGGGGGGGGAGGGTGAGAACCGTCTCTTGTCTAGGGGCTCAAAGAACAATGGCTGTTCTAATGTTATTCTCTTTCTGAACAACAGGGGGTGGAAGGTGAGAACTGTCTCTTGTCAACGGGCTCCAAGAACAATGGCTGTTCTAACGTTGTTCTCTTTCTGAACAACAGGGGAGGCCTTGTGGACTTGGCGTCTTGAAGGCTCGAACCTTAGCACTCAAGGGATATTGTCCTCTTCTGGACAATGATGGTGGATCTCGAGGTAGAGGGCCCTGGTGCACAAGGTGAGACCGGATCGGCGTAATGTTTCGCGAAGAAAATCTGGATCTGAATCTGCTCTTATTTGTAAAGTTTCCATATAAATAGTCGAGCTATCCCCTTGGCGTAGGGTACAATGGAGTGGGGGCTCCGAGGGAATGCCCAGCTGCGCCTGAGAACAATACCTTATCTGCCCAAAAGCTTAACTCAATCTGTCGAGGTCGGCGCATGGGGTGAACGGGGAGGGGGGGGGGATGAACCTCCTTGGTTAAATATTGATCCAGGTGGGGCGATAACGCGCGTGGCTTCAAGGCGAAGATGCACGTGGGTAGCAACGTGTTTCTAAACAACATGTGATAGCGGTTGAAATTAAGTGGCCTCAAACCGTTCTATCACACTGTTCTATAAAATGGAAAATAGTCTAAAGTAGGCGGCGCTATCGTTTTTATCATTTCAATAAACGTGCAGAGCCGATCGCAGGTGTATCAAAATAATAAAGACAATGGCGCCACCTATTCAGGCTATTGCCGCCAAAATTATAATTTATTAGTTATTTTGGAAAATGGAGGTGCTAAGCTACCTATACTCCCAAATTAATCGTCTTAAATTACATAATAATACACTCACTTCTTGACAAAAGCTAAACTATCTCCACCTTTCACTATTATAATTGAGCAGCGCTTCTTTTAAAATGAGATCACGATCTAAAGAAAGGTCTAGTAAATTGACCGAGGATTTAACACAAGTCGTATTGAAGTCAAACAAACCGGATTTGCAGGAATCACGCTCTTTTAACTTCTCAGTTTTAGGGTTGCTAATATTTAAAATAGGGTTGAATTAAGGGTGGCCAGTGTGTCAAATTAATGGTATAATTTCACAAAAATAGTTAAACGAAACATAAAAGTTTAATATATTAGTTATTATGAAAAATAAATAAATTACTAAATAATATAATTGAGTAGAAGTGCAAGCATTTACTAAATAATGAAGAAGAAAGGAAAAAACAAAATAACAAAACAAATACAAGCCCTGATTAGCCACATGTGAAGCTACCGTCTGACGTCATAAGGCCTAGATTGTAGCGCAGATTGTAGCCCAGAAACATCGCTCCCTATCGTGCGCGCCTAAGCTGAAGTATTAAACATGCATCTGCAAAGTGGAAGGCCTAAAAATCATATGGAGAATGATCATAACATTAACCTAACGAGAGATATGTTAGTTGATAACACCATTATTAACAGAAAAGAGGTTAATAAAGCTAGGCTGAACATCTTAGAAGCTGTATTAATAAACGGCGATAAGCCGGCCATCAATAGTCAAGCGACAAGCTGGAATCGCACATTAAAATTATTTAAAAATTCCACTCACCGTACTGGCCCATTTCCTCTAACGTTATGATCAACCTAGGTGGAATAAATAGGCCTTAAAAATCGTCTTCTTTCATTCTGTCAGATCCTCACTCCATTTATTACATCGGTAAACGAACATATCAAAACGCTCCGAAGATGATCGAATAAAATCGAAAGCTCAGCAATTTAGTTTGGTTTTTACCAAATACATTCATTTAAAAGAGATGAATACAGGACAAGTGATACACCATCTCCAAGATGGAATAAAAAAGATCGTTGGAAGAAGAGAAAGTAGCCAAAGGAAAATAATTAAAGCAAAATTCAATAAAATTTGCATATTAATTGCTCCAGAGCATATCCCAAGCGGCCGCGGGCTGGCTATCTGCCCGTGTTTGTGTACGCCTTTGTGCGCCGAGCTAGTCTACACAGGCATAGCTCGATATATATATATATATATATATATATATATATATATATATAATTATTTTTATGTAGAAAATTTTGACCTGAGTCTACAGGTGTACAATAAGGGCGGGCATTTAAATTTAAGTCGATACAGCGGTCACCAAATGAAATGACTTTGTTTAATCCCCACAAAAAAATAAAAACAGAGAAATGCGAGTTACCAAAAAAATCAAAAAGATTCATTCGTAAAAGGGTAGTGGAACCATTTAAAGGGTGTCAAATTAATACGGATCGAAGTTAGCAGTAAATAAAACAGTGTTATTGGTGTAAATTGATTGATTTCACTATTGAATCATGTTATTTGAGTCATGGCAATTATGTGTGAAAAAGAATATTGCCGAAATGTCCACCAAGGCTTCGGCGGCACACCTCCACTCGATGGTCAAAATTTTTGATGACGTCTCTGCATAGTTGTTCCTCGATCTCACCAATATGCCTTATTATCTCATCCTTCAGCTGTTGAATTGTTGTTGGCTTTTTGGCCGAGACCTTACTTTTGAGATGACTCCAAAGGAAGAAATCTAAAGGCGTCGTGGTGGTTAATTGACCTCGCTGTTTCGAGTATTGATGCGACCTGGGAACTTCTCATTCAATAAAGCCATTGTTGTATTGGCCGTGTGGAATGTGGCGCAGTCCTGTTGAAACCACAAATCTTCGACATCCATAGAATTCAATTCAGGCCATAAAAAGTTGGTTAACGTGGCACGGTATCGCTTGCCTGTCACCGTAGCAGAATTCCCGGCATCATTTTCGAAGAAATACGGCCCAATGATTCCGCTAGCAAAAATGCACACCAAACAGTGACCTTTTGTGGATGCAGTGGCCTTTGAACAATCTTCCTGGGATTTTCATCAGCCCAAATGCGACAATTCTGCTTATTAACGAATCCACCAAAGATGAAAATGAGCTTCATCACTAAAGATGATTTTTTGCGAACAATCATCATCGGCTTGTCTTTGCTCGTGCACCCAATTGACGAATGCACGGCGCTTCAAATGGTCAGCAGTCTTCAGTTCTTGTGTCACTTGAATTTTGTAAGCGTGTGGAGACAAATGTTTTGTTGAAAATTGATGTAATGTTGTTTTGGAGGGGTTCATTTTCTGCGCGCGATGACGAATAGAGCACGCAACGGCATTTTCGTATCTGCCACCGACCCCGTTTGTTTGAATTTACGAACAATTTTCCCAATTGCACTCTTGGTTGGTCGATTATGTTGACCAAAAAAGTCTCGCGAAGTGCCTGAAATGCGTTACTGTTTGAACGTCCCTTTTTAATAATAGGTTTCGACAACTTGTAAGAGAAATGGCACTTGTTGTGGCCTATAGTGAGCCGCGTTCACGAAGCCTAATGAGGAGGGAGCGTAGGGAGATAAGATTGTGGTCCCATGTGTGGGTGGCCACGTAAACGTTATCAAAGTAAGAATAAATGTTACTCAGCCCATCCAGTATCCTGCGCATCATTCAATAACGGGGTGCGCCTAAGCTGCATAAGTCCTTTTCCTGTGAGAAATGCGGTGTATTTCTGGGTACTATCCTTAAGGGGATTTGATAGTAGGCCTTACACAAGTCAGTCTCTGAAATAAACTTGGCCTCTTCAAATAGATGTAGGCTCTGGTCTATCAAAGGGATAGGATCAGCGTCAAAAACTGTTACGGCGCTCAGTTTTCTAAAGTCTACGCATATGCGAAAAGACTGATTCGCCTTTCTCACCATAACAATGGAGGAGCAATAATCCGACATGCAAGGTTAATTATCCCTAATTTTTGCAAGTTTTACACTACGGCGTTAAAGGTAAGGCACAAGTTAACGGACAGGGGGTAGGGCTTGGATCAAATAGGCTCCTGGCTGGTTAGGGCTATATCATGCTCAAAATACAAAGAGCAATCAGGCTTCTCGGAAATTACATCAGGGAATTCAGTTAAAAAAAAGAGCCAATTGCGTCTTATGAGGCGATTCCAACTGGGGATTTAAATCGAGTTCCTGGGTGGAGTTTACACGGGAAGCGGGGAGCGACGGGTGAGGGAAGTTTTTGTCGGATTCGACACATATGGTTTGGACTAACTGGAGAGGCTCAGATAGATAAGATGTTTCCATCACTGCATCTTCATCAAGGCCAATTATATTATTGATGCAGGGACGGCAGTAATAGCGCTTAAACATATTTACATGAAACAATTTGTTCCTGAGGGTGCCTGTATTAGTAATCTACGGGACCGTGTGCTTCTAAGATTGGGAAAGGACCTTTTCATTGGGACAAGAGCTTGTTTGTCTCCGTGGGTAAGAGGAGCAGCCTCTCTTCACTGGGCTTGAATCACCTTTCTTTATACCTAACGTCAAAATAGGTTCTATATTTTTCCAAATTTAGGTCCGAACTTTTGTAAGGACTTGGGGAACATGTGAACGGGGAATACATAACGAGTGAGTGGGGTTTTTATCCTCAGCCACATTCGAGTAAAAAAAGAGTCCGTCGCTAATGAGGTAGGCTACTACCCTTTGACCATGGGTAGATCCTCGTTCGTCATTTCTCGCTTTTTCCCACAAAGGCTGGAGGGTGGGGCATTCCTTTTGAGCGCTCGCAATGACGGGCTGTGCGACGGGGTTAGGGAAGAGCTGCACGCTCTGGCCGATCAACACGGCGCAGAACTTAATGGGGGCTGCTATCACTTCGGGACAACCACTAAAGTATTTGCATTCGATATAGCAGCGGACCACCAGGAACCAGTTTGCACGTCCCAAGTAGTCATGGACTACTGCGAATTTATCGTGAGACAACGAGGCCAGTACAACTGGTGTCTCTTACGAGAGTTGACACTCTGCAAACATTAACAGTTTCATTTTCAAACTCAAGCCCAACGGAGGAGCTTTTGTTGAGAAAGAAATTGACTTGCTGTCCTGGAAGACTGCTTGTTGGGGAAATTGCTAGCGTTTCAGGGCGAGCGGGTTAACGAGAGAGAGAGAGAGATAGGCATTTATTTGGTAGATTTGTTGCTTATGAGCAGAACGGAATTGTGAGTTTGGGGGACAGTGGGTCCTCACATGGCCGGGAACACCACAGGAAAAACAAACTATGAACCTTCGAGAGTTATCCAACACTGGGGGATTATTTATGAGAGGCTTAATATCCCTCAATTCTGGCGGAGGATGGTACTTGGGCTTAAAGGGACCAGATACCTTCACAAGTTTGGGTGAGTTCTTCGGGGGAAATTTGGAGTAGTTACATTTACTTTGGGGGGATGGCGGATGAGACTTCTCGGGGTCTTTGAAGTATAGGTGGTGGCTTGATGCGTGCACATCCCTCTCTTCTATACATTCCTTGAAAAAAGATACGCGTCTGTCCTTCACGAATGCGCGGATTTCAGAGGGTAGTGCAGCCATCAATTGATCCCGTGAAACGAAATCAAATAATGACTTGTAGTTGCAGTTGACTTGGGTTGAGTATAATCAGAATTGGAAACTCCCCTGGAGGTTGAATCCAAATTGGCGGTAGGTTAGGCCAGGAAGTATCCTCGCCTGACAGAAATTTGATCTATAGTAATTAGGACTCATATTAACAGCCTATAATAATTCTGACTTGAGGGTAGAGTAGTCAAGAGTGGTCTCGGCCGGGATCGAAATGAAAATTTCTCAGAGGTTGGTGTTGAAGAGGGGGAGTAGTCGAGTGACCCCATCGGCTTCAATATCCCAGTGGTTCTTTTCGAAAATGTTCTCAAAGTCGGTTATGTAGGCGCTGTAATCTTCGCCGGCCTTAAACACGTGCAAATTTACTGATGGAGTTTGGGGGGGATTCATTCCTCGAGCCAACAGAAAGGGTTTCCGAATGATTTATGTTAAGCTCACGCTCATGCTGACAAATTCTATCTCTTTCTTTCATTTCCGCGTCTATTTGCTCTCTTTATCTTCCCTCTTCAGCTTCTCTCTATTCTATTCTTACTGCCCTTTCATTTCTTTCTTCCTCCTGGATATAGGCAACTAGATCTTTGCCTGATAAGCTAACGATCTCTCCTTGCTGTTATAAACGTTCAAAGGACGAAATCTTGCTGGTATAAATACGCGTCTGGCCGCTCAGCGCGTCCAAGGAATTACGGGAAAGATTGTGGAGCTCTTATAGCGTACGAGAAGTGCAGGCGAGCGGCTTTAAAGATTCGTTTGAATGAGTCTTTTGGGGGACTCAGGATGGCCGAGTGGATTCGCCACTGGCTAACAGTGGTCCAGCAACGCGGGAAGCTGTTTGCAACTCGGCTATGCTATTATTTTTTATTTTTTCCCTTTTCCCACTCTCCTCTATCTACACTCTGACGATCGTACCAAAATCCTATCGAAAATTTAATTACAAAAAGATTGTACGCAATCAATAAAGAAAATAATTAATAACTCAAAACTTGAACTCTATATGACCAGTAATTATAAGCCACCACCGAAATAAAATTGGGGAAAAAACGGTCTCCACAAAAAAAAATGATCAATCAAAAAGAAAGAAAAAAAATAATTAAGAATTTATTCCACTTTCTTTGGATATCCTTGAACGAACTTCGTAAACTGGTTACTGAACAACTTAAGTAGGGGGGGGGATGACTTGAAAGAAAAAGGGTTTCTTAAAAAAATAACCATAGTGAAATGAATTATGTAGATTTATGATATGACAGTTATTCGGGAAGAACAAAATTAACGGTAACTTGAACAAGAGATATTAATTACAATTTAGCGGGAAGTCAAATCAAAAGGTGAATGTGGGTGACAATTAAAAAGGTAATCAAGGGATGGCAATAAAAAATTGATTTACCTTTAAGCGCGTGTGAATTGGAGGGGGGGGGGGGCAGATAACGGCGTAGGTCTTCGAGAAGATACTTCGGGGAGTCTAAACGAGGAGGACTCGAAGATGGGGTTTGATTACTTTGTGGTGAAGAATGAGAGGGCTGAAAGGGGTATTTACGAGGGGGCTTCTTTTCACACTGGTCCTTTGAGGGCATCCCCTCACAAGATATATATATATATATATATATATATATATATATATATATATATGTGTGTGTGTGTGTGTGAGGGAACCCCCACGTGGAATCTCTTGAGCAGAGCGGAACTTCCATGCGCTGCAGAAGGCCCGGTTAGGCCTAAATTGGTAAGCATACCCCCCCCCCTTCTACAAGCGGTAGCCTCGAACCGTGTCGATCCCGATTCACTTTTACACGGGTAGAATAGCTTCTGCAAGAAGATTCGAGGCCATTCGAGAGTAGAGCTGTTTCCCACTAAACCCTCCCTCTTGGGGAGAGCCTCAAACATATATGTAAGACAAGCACAGAGTTGAGGAGTCTCGGTAGGACCAAGAAGCATTCCCCTAGTTCCAAGTCAGGTGCTAACAACAAAGCAAAGTGACAGCTGGACTATTTTGTGTATTTGAAATTAATCCCAGCCAGTGAGATAATTCTACTTAACGATCGCCACCGAGTGATTTTCCGGCTTCTCTCGTCAACTCCTGTTGAAGGCCTCCTTCGTTCGCCCCTTATTTCGGGTGGCCGAAGTACTCTTCCCTGGACCAGAAGTCACCCCCACCCCCTTCACCCTGTTTTGGAGAACCGTCATCACTTCAAGTCTCGCTCAAAAGTTCCGAGCGGCATCACCCTCGCGTGCAGAAGACATTCGTAAGCCAACCCCTGTTCTCCCTTCAGTAACCCAATTGAGTTAATATCCCGCCCCATTTGAATAGTCTCCTCCTGTAATACCTTCAGTTCTAAATTCATAGTCTGATTTATTACTACAACTCCCCCCCCCCCCTCCCCTTCATTTACTGATGTGATTTTGTCCGTTAATTCTCCGAGGTAATTCTACCCATATTTTCTCTCAGTATTTTTATGAAAATAAAATTTTGTTTTTGTACATGCCTCTTTAAATAACATTGAGCTTTGCCATTGTCCATAATTTACCTGACTTTGTTGCACTCTTTCTCGCTACTCAGCCCGTCTAAACTAGTGGGGTTCCGTCCTTCGTCGGTTCAGCTGTAAGTTATCGGTCCCTCCCCCATAGATATAATATGGTATTGATGTAATATAATTTCATTCCACGACACATATATAATATATATATATATATATATATATATATATATATATATATATATATATATATATATATATATATATATATTAATATATATATTTATTAGTATTAGAAAAAAATAAACTGGTTTCTAGGTGCTGAGTTTACCGTACGTTTATTTTTCTGATACCTTTAAATTAATTTATTAGTTCCCTCCAATTTTTCGTGTTCCCCTTTTGTTATTGTTCTATATTCTGGCCGAAAGAGCCTTCAGCTTAAATCGAGGATGTTTTTTTTTTGCGTGTGACTCTGATTAACTAGTTTGCGGAATTTCTCGGAATCAACCTCGCTGAATCCAAAACTAATCCCTCGAATGGATTAAAGGTTTTCAAATCGTACCAGTCACGAAGGACCGTTTATTAAAGATTGAACCTCATTTATTTATTTTTGGGGTTTACAAGCTAGCCTCTAATAAGATTGACTAGACCTTTTTTCGGGTGCATATAGACCAACTCGCTCGCGTGCCACATTTTCCCAGCTTAGACGAAGTCTTCGTTTGAACGATTTAAAAGCCAAGGTGTGTCGTTAGGCCTCACTAGAAAGGACCTGTTTTATATACAGGAAGAGGAGATAAATGAGAGAGAGGAAAGAAGAGGATTAGAGAAAAACAACGAGAGATGGAAAAGAGCAGAGACAGAATATAGGAAGGCCCAAAGAAGGATAGCAGAACGCAAGAGGATAAGACAACACGACCTCGAACTAAGCCATAATCGATTGGAGACAATGTCGGCTAGCTCCCAGACTGGTTAGGAAGTCCCCATCAGTTAAGCTCTCAGTTTTCAAGGAAGTAGAGGACTTCGGGTCCTACCTCACACATTTCAAAAAGATCTTCGAAATTAATAATTGGGATTTCGAGTCAGATGGTGTCGCTAGATTACTTACCCTTCTTAGTACCTCGCTGCGCGATATCTTTATTTCCCTCCCGTCTAAGTTCACCGTTGATTATTCCACACTCAAGTCCGAACTCCTGACCGCCGTAAATAGGGGACCGGACTTTTACCCTGGTCGTTTCCATCAAGTGAGAATCGGACCTGGACAAACATTCCACCAGTTTGGTTTATCCTTCAAAAGAACCTCCATTTTTGGCTTGAGCCATGTAAAGTCTCCCCAGAATACAAGTCGTTTGACTTTGTATTAAAAAAACAAACAACTTTTGGCTTTCTTGGCCCCCGAAATACGCTCATTTGTGAAGGACAAGCGCTTTCTCACATTCAAACAGTGCTTGGAAGAAGCAGACGTGTACGCCACTAGCCATAACATATACTCTAAGGACAACAAGAAACCTCCCACGTCGTCCCTCCATGTCCAAGATCGGGAATTCTAGACTCCCTCCACGGAATAACCCCAATTTCTTAAAGATTATTGCTCCCCGAAGCCCAGCTCTCCCTCCCCTCCATCGGAACCCAGGGATATTAAGCCCCTGATTACGACGCCCCCTTCATCATCGTACCCCCGAAGGCCAATTATCTGTTTCTCCTGTGTATTTGAATGGAATGTGCCTTCAAACTTTGCCCAGAATTCACAATTCAGAAGTGCACCAAATTAGTGCGGATCCTGCTTCTCCATCGCCTCTCCCCTGGAAACCTCCGCTCTTCTCTCCCCCACCAGCACTCCCGGTCACCGCGTTAATTTTCTTTTCAATAAGAGCTCACCCAGCGGTTTAAGGTTCGAGAATGGAACCGCCAATGGATGTCGGGTGTCCACCCTTGTTCGGGACATCGGCTGCACCTGCATTTTCTTATCTCAGGATTTACTCCCCCCGGTTGGTCTCGATTACCAAATATTCACAGTGATCCAAGATTATCTGGGCCGAGCGAATAGCTTCCCCATTGTTAAATGGCACCTCGAGTATGCATATATGACTGGTTGGGCCGAAGTGGTAGCGGCTCCAATCAATTTCTGCTCGGTTCTCATTGGTCAGAGACCTCAGGCCACCCGAGAACCCGTGGCACAACCCATTATCACGCGAAGGTAATAAGGTATCCTATGTTATAAGGTATGATATGTACCGCTTCTGTTCTGAAGGAACTGACTCCCTATCCCAATCCTTATGTGTCTCCTGTTCGTACGGCTCCCAAGTTCTTAGGCTTGCGCTCGATGGCATCTTCTCTGGACACTTGAGTAATAACAAATACTCCCAGAGAGTTTTTAAGTATTTTTTTTGGCCAGGTGTGGTCAAGGATATAGCAGATTACTGCAAATTGTGCGATGTCTGTCTAAAGACATCTGCCAAAGGGCGGTTCAAGCGAGCCCCCCCTAGAAAAGCCCCATTATAACTGCGCCCCTTTTCTCGAGTGGCTATTGACTTTATTGGCTCGATTCAACTCCCCCCCCCATACAGTGAGGAACACATGTAGGTCCTCACCCTCGCAAATTTTGGCACTTATTTCCCCCAAGCCATTCCCATTCTGAGGATTAATAATGTCACCTCTGCTGAGGCCCGAATATCCATTTTTTTCCGCGTAGGCATCCCTAAGGAGGTGTTGTCCGACAGAGGCAGACAGTTTAACTCCAAGCTTATAGAGTATGTCGGTAAATTCCCAATGGTAAAGCCTCTGTTTACCATTCATTTCCACTCAGCGGCAAATGGTATTTGCGAAAAATTGAATGGCATCCCCAAAGACCCTTCTGAAAAGGCTCTGTCTCGAACAGCCCCGATAATGGCACCGTTGCTTAGCTGTAGGAATTTTTGCGTACAGGGAGATCCCCCACCGGACCCTCGGTTTCGCCCCCTTTGAATTATTGTGTGGCTGTAATATGCGAGGCCACCTCTGAATCTTCAAAAATTTCTTTGCTAAACCCCAACTGGATAGAGGAATTCAGTCCTCTTACTCCGACCTCCTGGACCTTAGAAAACGGCTTGGAACCTGCGTGGACATCGCTTACAAGAAGGCAGATGTTAACCTGGAGAAATATAGAACCTATTTGGACCTAAAATCAAAGGAAAGAAGATTTAAGCCTGATTAAGAGGTGCTGTTACTACTTCCCACGGAGAGCAACAAACTTCTTAGTCAGTAGAATGGCCCCTTCCCCATCTTCGAGGCCAAAGATTTCGTGGATTACCTTATTCGGACCCTCTCAGGAGATAAGGTATTCACGTAAACACGTTGGAGAAATACCAACGCCTTGCGAATGGTAATAATTTTGTGGCTCATGAGAAAGAGTCACCCCTGGAAGCTACGTATCCCTCTGACCCCCTCAACGTTGTTCAGGTGGTTTGCCTTGAACAAGATGGCGACTACCGTCTCCTATCTCTACCTGAGGCCCCAGAATCATCCTCACCGGCACTAGACCTCTACCCCGGGTTAGCCCCTCCCCAGAATAGTCAGGTACAGCAGATGCTGAATGAATACGGTGACGTCCTTTCTGAGATGATGACATCGTGTTTACCCCGCAAGAACCTGGTAGTTCCAAGCCGTATCCTCTTCCCATTACCTGAGGCAAGCCTTCAATTCTGAGGTTGATAACTTGCTCGAACTCGATATCATCGAGCCCTCAAAATCGGATTTCTGTTCCCTATCGTCATGGTTCGAAAACCCGGCCACCCTTTCCGCCCCCATCTTGAAGCTTCCAACCCCAACTAAACCTTGCGGCATCCTGACGAATGCCAGCGACGAAGACGTCGAGTTCAAAGTAATTAACGCGTGAAAAAAAACTACTCAGTAATAGAATGAGATAACAAAAGTATCTTTTTTATTTGAACAAACAATGTGGCCGAGCCATGTGAGCGAATTCCTGCGCATCGGTATTACCCAAGCCCAGGTAAAAGAGACCGGTGCTAGGTAAACATACATGCATTACACCCAACTTAAACCAACCTAGATAAATCACTACTATTGAAGGAAACAGTATTTGTAGACTGAAAATAAAGAAACACCCGGCTGCTTTCGAAAAATCAACACAGAATCTTACTTTGCAGGGAGGCCTCAAAACGAAAGCCACAAAATTGAATTTAGTACCATCGGAAAGAGTACAAAAATGCGATTGAGAGGGTATGCTTGAGAGTTGAATCCTGGTAGAAGAAGCACCACTTAAAAAGAATTAGGTTGGAATTAATTGAAAGAATTGGGCCTACAGCCAAATATAGTGTTTCTTCGATTTTGAAATTTAGGGTATATTCAAACAATATAAGAAATCTGATTTTTTTCTTGTTTGATCTATCTAATTTCTTCGTTCTTAGCCTCGAAGTAGGGTTTCGTTGTATAGTTTTCGTTGCATAACAAATAATAATTACTGTTTCCAATCATGTTGAAACAAATACCAATTTAATATGGACAAAACAGGTGGCCGGGCCATGTAAGCGCATTATTGCGCATTAGTATTACCCAATCCCTGGTACATTTTAATTTAATTTTAGAAGCCCTTCTGGCGACTATCTACTTGGGCATAAGTCGACATACTCACGACTGTCTAGTACTAGGCTAATTTAAAATATCGTGAAAAACAAAAGAAAACAACAATGACAATAAAAAAGAAAAAAGGCAAAAATCAGGAAACAAGCACAGGCGTAAGGGGGAGGTACGCCTCCCCCAAGTGCAGGAACGTGCAACCTACAAAGAAAACAACAAAAAAACTAGTTAAATAAAAAGGGAGAAAGAAGGCCTCATCCAAAGTGTTATAAAGTCCACAAGTCAAAGTGAACGAACCCATCCTGAGTACAAGGGACAGACGGTCACGACCCCGCTCATCTCTGGATCGCGACAGGTAACGTGCGCGGAGATCGACCAGACTGGGACATTCAACCAGAATGTGCCAACAGCCTTGGGGACAACGCAGTCTTCACAGTACGGGGCAGTTGAGCGCTCCATCAAATGGCGGTGCGTTCTACGAGTGTGTCCAATTTGGAGATGACAGAAAGCAACCTGAACCGTCGCGGGATTGGAGGGTAGGTCAAAGGAAACAGTCGCGGCGTAATGGCACGTAACTTTAAGTTCCCCTCGACCGTCTTCCATCTTCTTTGCCAAACAGCCAGGAGAGCTGCCCGTATTCCTGCTATGTAGTCGTATTCCCGCCCTTACCGGCGTGTTCATTCATCGCAATTCCTTAACTTCCAGCTTGCGAAGACCGTGGCGTCACGGATATCGCAAACCGGAGGGTGCGGAAATTCCAATGTTCCGAGAGCACTCAAGGCACTTTGCGAGTTTCTATAAATCACAATCCGGTCCCCGAACCGGGCATGTCGCGTAATCTCCCGTACCGAGTGGTGTATTGCCACCGGGTCGGCCGTGAAGACAGACGCAAGGCCTAGCAGAGCCTCGCTGACTTCAAATAGAGGGGATACGGCGTGCAATCCGACCCACTTTTGGGCCTTGGAGCAATCCTTATACAATGACACGGTTCCAGCGTGACACGAAGTATGCTCTTAAAAGGCCTAACGCAATACTCTAGGTGCTGTAGAAGCTTGGGGAGCAGAGGCATGGCGACAAATAGGCAAAGGTGGTACCGTCAAGGCTGGCGTCCAAGGCAGACCAAGGGGCAACACGGTCCTGATAACTGTAAATAGCTCTCGGAGGAGTTTCCTAGCTCTAAACCCAAATGGCTTCGGGTAAGACTGGTGACTCTCGGCGGCCTAAGCATCGCCGAAATCATCTGCGGATGCAGTGACAGCTGTTGGCGACTGAGGCAGGCGCTGTAATCGTGCGTAGAGGCGAACAATGCACTCTAATCACTCCCATTCGAATGGAATCTCCCCAGCAACGACAAATAGCCTCTTAATTAGAGAAGTGCGGTAGACACCGTGGACCAGGAAAAGTCCTGTTTCGTTGATCGAGCCCACCTTCTGCAATACACCCTCAGCTGCGGATTCATAAAAGTCTCATCCGTAGTCAAGCTTCGAACGAACAAAGGATCGATAAAAAAGTAAGGAACCTCACGGAAAGAAGAATATCCATGGCGTGGGTACAAGAGACCCTAAGGCTGTGAATATGAGCCTCCCAAGTGAGGCATCGGTCAAAAACAAGATCAAGGTAACGGATCGATTCAACCACTTTCAGGCGTACCCCATTGAAAAACTATTCTGGGTCAGGGTGGAGCTGTGGATGGTGGCAGAAGTGTACCACCTTAGTCTTGTCCAAGGAAAACCGAAACCTTTGCGCTTCGGCATAGCGAGAGACGCGGTTCAATGCCTGTTGCAGTCGACGCTCCAGAGTTGGCATCTGGGCCGCTTAAAATAGATCGAAAGGTCGTCCACGTAGAGCATAGCGAGAACATTTTCCGGCAGGACTGAGTTGATGCCGTTAATGCTCAGGGCAAAGAGAGTAACATTAGGGACACTTCGCTGCGGGACACACTCTTCCTGATTCATGGGTCTGGAGAGCCCCCCCTTCTCACCCGTACCTGGAATCGATGATCTCGCAAAAATTTAAGTATAAAGATTGGGAGGCTTCTTCCCCCACCCCCCCTCCCTCGTGTGGAGAGTCTCCATGATACCATATCGCCATGCGGTATCATAGGCCTTATCCAGGTCGAAAAACACCGTAGCAAAGTGACTTCTCCTAAGTAAGGCCTCGCAGACAGCATTTTCTAGTCGGAGTAGAGCATCTGACGTGGAGTGAAACTTGCGGAAACCGCACTCTGCAGAAGATAGGTGGCCTCCAGTGTCAGAAAATTGGCTAATCTAACATTTGCCTATTTTTCCATCAACTTGCACACGCAGGAGCTTAGAGAGATTTGGGGGAAACCGGCCGGGGTAGAGTAATCTCTCGCCCGGTTTGCGAAAAGCGAGCACAGTATTGATTCGCCAGGAGTCTGGGAGTTTACCCTGTACCCAGATCCTGTTGAACAAATTTAACAGGAAGGCCATGCCACGCTCACATAGGTGTCGAAGCATGGCGTACGAGACATCGTCCGTACGAGGAGCGGTATCAGCGTACAAAGCATGAGCGGAGCGCAACTCGCAAAGAGTAAACCTGTCGTAAACCTCTCGAGCTAAAGTCAAATCCGCGACATCAAGACGTGCATTGAATGCTGGTGGAAGAGCATTCCAGCTAGAAAATGCGGAGAAAGCGGTCGCGAAGGATTCCGCCTCGGACGCGGAATCTGAGGTTGCGGTCCTATTTTCCTAGAGGACGGGAGGTGGGTCCAGCGAGAACTTGCCCCTGATCCTTTTGACTCGTTTCCACACCACTGCTTGAGTGGTCTTTCCGTTAAGTGAAGACATGTATGCCCGCCAAGAATAGCGGCGGGAGTGCTTCGAAATAGACCGGAACCTAGCCCTATCCCGACGGAATTCACCGACAGTGAAATCGTTAGTCGGTGCTTATAGCACATGTTGGCATAACGCTTCTGTTTGAGGGTGGTCTCACACTTAGCTAACCACCACGGGAGTGGTCGGCGATGAGCTTGCTGGAAAGGAACTTAACGGCCTCATCTACTGACCTAAGCTCCTCGACTTAGATAGAGAATTCAGTCAATTCCTGAAATGAAGACCAGCGCGCCCGTGCCAAGCACCTCCGAGGCGGCCTCTTGGGCGCTAGTGACCCAGAAAATCCTATTTGAATGGGAAAGTAATCTCTACCATGGAGGTCATTGACCCCCCGCCCCCAATCAAAATTAGGCTGTGTATCCTGAGAGCTAAAGATAGATCAATCAGTAAAATGAAGCGGCCCTCGGGTAGTCATGTGTAAACTCATCCAAATTTAGGACACCCATCTCAAGCTCGTCGATCAAGTCGGCAAGGACTTGACCCCTGAAATAAATTGTCTAGTCTCCCCAGAGGGAGTGTCTACCGTTCAGGATCTCCTAGCAAGAAAAAGGGCCGCGGCAACCGTGCCACGACGCAGCAGAAGTCCCTCGCGTCGAAGTCAGCTGACAGTGGAATGTACGCAAAAATAACTGTATACCTCCTATTCAGGTGCAGCTACTGCCTGAAATGAGGTATGTAAAGCAAAGACAAGAACGGACCTATCATGCCGGGTGTAAATAGCGCATCCTTCTACCTGGCTCCTTTCTCTTGGTGGTGGGGTGGCAAAGCCCTTATACCCTGGGAGAGTGGGCATAGGGCACGCGCCCAACATGGTCTCCTGCAAAATAGCTAACGGGGAACGAGAGGAGACGAGCCTCTGCATCAAATCCCAGTTGAGCCTGGAGTTCGCAGCAATTCCTTTCAAGGAAAATGTCTTCCAGGCCTAACTCGAAGCAGATGTGGGAGCCGTGTAATACAAACACCTCTGTTAAAATTGATACAACACCTGGTATAAACTCTTTGACCTTAAGCAGAAGGGATAGGGCATGGAAACCGATCCCTATTCCACACACATTAAAACTGATCCAACATAAACCAAGTGTACTCCATAAACATCATTTGTAATATTCCTGTCGCTATGAAAGCTTTTGGAGCAGAGGTTTGGTGAGAAATAGTAAATGTTGGTAGCATCAATGATGGTGTCCTGGGCCTTACCAAATACAATTCAATTCATGATAGAGTTGACATTCTAGTGTTGGAATCTTGGTCGCACTAAAACAAATCAAAATGTTGTATAGGGAGAGCGTAGCGAGATCTTCTGGCAGCACCCAGGTGATACCTTCGATCTTCAGAGCAAAGAGTGTTACATTGATGACACTGCCTCTCTTTGCTGCCAGGGGCCGAAGAGGAATTCTCTTACACCTACGCTGAATCAACGATCTTGGGAAAATTTTAAATAGAAAAATTGGGAGGCAACCTTTTGCCTACATAGTGAGGATAGTCTTTGATAACGTAGCACCATCATAGGTCTTCTCAGAGAAAAAAAATAGTGTAGTGTAATGCTCTTTGCGAAACAAGAGCTCGCAAAGGTCATTTCCTACCCGGAGTTGACTATCCACCGTGGAGTAGAATTTGCGGAATCCCCACTCTGCAGAAGACAGGTGGCTTCCACTCTCTAGGAAAAAGGCTATTCTCATATTTACCAAATTCTCTACCAACCTGCGCACGCAGGAAACGAGAGAAATATGACCAATACCATCCGAGGTAAAGTGATATCTCCGCGATTTTTAAAAGCGAGCAACTTAACCATTCGCAAGTAGTCTGGTGGTTATCCTTTGCACCCAACCTGTTGAAGAAATATATAAAAAGCCAGATCTCACTCACTTAGGTTTTGAACATGTAATGCGGAATATCGTCGGTCCCAAGGGGGTGTCCTCACATGAAGCCAAAGCAGAAACTCACTAACATTAACATTTCGTCGGATGGTTTTGCGTCACTGGGTGTCAAGTCCATTCGGCGGCCTTAAGCGGCACCGCAGCGTGCATTCAAGTCTGGCGAAGCAGCATCCCGGCTAGAGAATGGGGAGAAAGCGGTCACAAGACTGGCTAGGACGCGGGTTCAGAGCCTAGATAATGGGAGGTTGGGCACGGCAATAACTCGCCCTGAATCCTTTTGAAAAGAAAGAGAGCACTAAACTGCTCATGGAGCACTACTAGGGTCGGGAGGACCTCTGGCCTTCCGAGGTTTTACCCCTATCACCCTCCCGTTGGGAAGGTTCAAATTTAGCCTCTGAAATCTGTCCATTTTTATCTGGTTTCTCAAGTCTTAACTCAGATTCTTACACAGAGGACCGGTTGGGCTCCTTTGACAAAGACTCAAATTTATTCAGACTTTGAATCAATTACCCCCCTCCTCCTTTAAAATGTTTAAATCTGAGAGGTGCCTTGCCTATTGGGTACCCTCACTTATACTGATTTATGACCTTAAGACATTCAAAACTTTCAATAATTCACGGACTAGCCTTAGAGGACTATAGCAAGTATATCACTCAAAAGAGAATATAAGAGAACATATAGGTTTCAAATAGTGTTAGATTTGGCGGAGAGTTAGAATGTCATTATCAATGGTATTACAATGTTATGATGTTTTTGCTAAAACAAATAATTACGGGAAAATCTTGTATAGTGTTGGTGATGTAAAGGTGATGATGTAGGTGGTGGTAGAGTAAGTGAGGTGGTGTAGGCGGTGAAGGGGGTGATGGTATAAGTGGTTGTGTTAATGGTGTAGGTGGTGTTGGTGTGAGTGATGTAAGTTGTGGTGTAGGTAATTTAGGTGGTGATGCAGGTGATAGGGCTGAAGGTGTAGGTCGTTGCTTCGTAAATGATGAGGCAGGTGGTGCAGGTGTTGGTCGGGTAGGTGTTGGAAGGGTGGGTGCAGGAGGTGTAGGTGGTAGTATTTTAAGTGTTTTTGTTGTATGCGTTGTAGGTACTGGCGGTGCAGGTAGTTTAAGTGGTGGTAGTG
Source organism: Ceratothoa steindachneri (assembly GCA_963969495.1). Lineage (NCBI taxonomy): Eukaryota > Metazoa > Arthropoda > Malacostraca > Isopoda > Cymothoidae > Ceratothoa > Ceratothoa steindachneri. The sequence continues at coordinate 28,519,582 of OZ018331.1, read as the reverse complement.
TAAGTAGGGGTAGGGGATGTGGTCGTGGTGTAAGTGGGGGTGGTGCAGGTCATGGTGGTGAAGATGAGTGTTGTTTAGGCGATGATGGTTTAGGGTTGTGATGGTGTAGTTGGTGTTGTTGTAGATGGTGGTGTGTTAAGTAGTGGTAGTATAAGTCGTGATGGTGTTGGTGGTAGTGGTGTAAGTGGTGGTGATGTAAGTCATGGAGTAGGGAGTGGTCATTTAGGTGATGGTGGTGTAGCGGATAATGCTTTAGGTGTATGTAGGTGGTTTAGCTGGTGTCTATGTAGGTGGTGGTGGTTTATGTTGTGATGTAGTAGATGGTGGAGTAGTAGGTCGTGGTATAGTAGGTGGTGGTCAAGTGGCGGTGGTGGTACAGGTTGTGGTGGTGTAAGTATTGTGCTGTAGGTGCTGGTGGTGTAGGGGGTGTTGGTTGTGTTATAGGTATTGCTGGTGGTGTAGGTGTTGGTGGTTTAGGTGCTGGTGGGGTAGATGGTTGTGTTGTAGTTTATGTAGGTTTGATAGTGTAGATGATATAGGCGTAGATATGTAGGTGGTGATGTAGGTGATATGCTGAAGATGTAAGTTGTTTAGTTGGTGGTGGAGTACGTGGTGGTAGTTTAGATGGTTGTGGTGTAACTGATAGTGCTGAAGGTTTAAGTAGTTTAGGTTCAATTGTGTGTATTGCGGTGGTGTAGGTGATGTAGGCGTTAGTGGTGCAGGTGGTGGTGGTGTAGGTGGTTGGAGTGTATGTGGTGTTTGTGTTGGTCGTGGTGGTAGAGTTAGTGCTGCTGTAAGTGATAGTGATCTAGGTGAAGGTGGTTGAGTGATGGTATAGATTGTTTAGGTGTGGGAGAGGTAGGAAGTGCAGGTGTGGTGGGTATTTCGCGGTGCTGTACTAGCTGGTGTTGTGGGTGTTTGTTTGTGTTGTGTGTGTATGTTGTAGGTGTTCGATTTATAACTAGTGGGGTTGTATTTACTGCTGTTGCAGGTGGTGTAAGTGTTGGTGGTGTGGGTGTTGGTGGTTTACGTGATGGTGGTGTAGATAGTGGCAGTGTAAGCGTGGGTGGGAGTGGTGTATGTGGGGGTGTTGTAGATGGTGATGGGATAGATGGTCGTGTTGAAGGTTGTGGTGGTGTAGGTTGTGGTGGTGTAAGTGGGTTGGTGTAGGTGGGGGTGGAGTAAGTGGTGGTATTTTAGCTGGTGGTGGTGGTGGTTTAGGTATCGGTGTCGGTGGTTTAGGTGGTGTTGCTGTAAGTAGTGGTGTTGTAGGTGATTTAGTTGCAAGTGGTGTAGGTGCTGATGGTGCAGGTGGTGGCCTTCTAGATGTTGGAATTAGGTAGTGCTGAGGTAGGTTATTGTGATGGTGGTGTTGTAAGTACTGGTGGTGTAGGTAATAATGCTATAGTTGTAAGTGGTTAAGGCAGTGGTTGTGTAGGTTTTGGTGTTGTAGGTGGTGGTTCTGCTGTGGCTGGTGGTGCTTGTGAGGGTGGTGGTGCTTGGGTAGGTGGTGTTGGTTTAGGTTAAGGTGGCTGTGGTGTGATAGGAGTGGTATTTTATGTTATTTATGTGGTGGTGGTGTATGTGGTGTAGCTAGTGCAGTTGGTGGTGTTGTAGGTTGGTGTGAGGTAGGTGAGGTTGGTGTAGGTTATGTAGTTTTACGTGGTGCAGGTTGTGGTAGTGTAAGTAGTGGCCGTGTAGGTAATACTGCTGCAGCTGTTGCTAGTTTGGGTGATGTTGTGGTAGCTTGTTGTATTGTGTGTGATGTAGTCCTTGGTGGTGCAAGTGGTCGTAGTGTAGGTGGTGTTAGTGCAGTTGGTGGTGGTGTAAGGTGTGTTATAGGTGTTGATGTACTAGGTAGTGGTGAGTCAGGTGGGGATGGTGTGGGTGGTGGTGGTGTAGGTAGGAGATGATAGTGCTGTAGGTAGTGCTGGTATAGAGGGGGTTACTCTAGGTGGTGGTGCAGTTTTTGGTGGAGTATGTGGTGGTGCTGTAGGTGATGTAGTCATAGGTAGTGTAGGTCGTGATGGTGAACATAGGGGTGATGTAGATGAATTAGGTTGTGCTCTAGGTGACAGGGCTTTAAGTGTAGGTGGTTAGGTGGTGTAGGTGTTGGTGATGTAGGTGGAAGCAGTGTAATTGGGGGTGTTGTAGATGGTGGTTGTTTATCTTGTGGTGGTGTAGGTTGTTGTGGTATAGGTAGAGTAGGTGGTGTATTTTGTGGTGTAGTTTGTGCTGTAGTTGGTAGTAGGGTATGTGTCGGTGGTTTAGGTGGTATTGCTGTAAGTATACGCTGCAGGTGATGTTGTAGGTGGTGTAGGTTGTGGTGGTGTAGGTGATTTATGTGGTGGCATAGGTGATAGTCCTGTATTTGATGCTGGTGTAGGCGGTGGTAGTATGGTTTGTGTAAGCGTAGGTGGTGCAGGTGTTGAATATGTAGGTGAAGTGTGTGTAGGTGGTGATAGAGTAGCTAGTGGTTGTGTAGGTGTAGCTGTTGGTGGGTTACGTGCTGGTCCTGTAAGGGGTGCTGATGTAGATGGTGGTGCTGTAGATGTTCTTTTAGCGAGTCATGTTGTAGGTGTTTGTGGTGTAGATAATCTAGGCCTAGATGGTGCAGGTGGTGTATATAGGTGGTTTAGCTGGTGGATGTGTAGATGGTGGTAGTTTAGCTGAAGGTAGTGTAAATTGTGATGTAGGTGGTGGTGATTTTAGGTGTTATGTTGTAGGTGTTGGTGGTGTGAGTATGGTGTTGTAAGTGGAGGTTTAGGTGTAGGTGGGGGTGTTATAGGTGGTGATTGTGGTGTGTGGTGGTGGGGTAAAGGGTTTGTGTTGTAGCTGGTGTAGGTTTGGTGGTGTAGATGATATAGTCGTAGAGCTGTAGGTGGGGGTGGAGTAGATAATATGTAGAAGATGTAGGTGCTTTAGTTGGTGTTGGTGTGGGTGGTGTTGTTGTGTATGCGTAGGTGGGTAGGGTGTAGGTAGGGTGGTGTAGGTGGGTAGGGTGTAAGAGGTGTGTGTTGCTGAAGGTAGTGGCGGTGTAGTTCATATATGTGGTCATGTAGGTCATAGTGCTGAATATCAAGGTGGTTAAGGTGATGGTGTATATTATGTAGGTGTAGGTGGTGCATGTGTATTAGGTAGGTGATGGTGTATATTATGTAGGCGTAGGTGGTGCATGTGTATTAGGTAGGTGATGGTGGTGTACGTGTTGGTGTTGTGGTTGTTGATGTTGTATATGTGTGTTGTAGGTGTTCGAGTTGTAAGTAGTGGCATTGTAGGTAGTGATGGTGTGGGTGTTGGTAGTATATGTGATGGCTGTGTAGGTGGTGGTGGTGGCTGTGTAACTAGGGGGCTGTAGATGGTGGTTGTGTAGGTGGTGATGTAGGTAGGTTGGTGGGGTGGGATGTAGTAGGTGGTGGTAGTGTAAAATGTGGCATGCAGGTGTTGGTGATGTATGTGTCGTTAGTGTATGTTTTAGTGGTGTTGGTGTAAGTGGTGGTGCTGTAGGTGATGTAGTTGTAGGTGGTGTGGGTGGGGCAGGTTGTCATAGTGCAGGTAGTTGTGGTGTAGGCCTAGGTGGTTTAAGCGATGGTGGTGGTGTAAGGGTTGTAGAGGTTGATAATCTAGGTAGTAAGGGTGTAGCTGGTGGTGGTCTAGGTGGTAGTGGTCGTATAGGTAGTGGTTTAGTAGGTGAGTTAGGTGGTGCTGTAGATAATAGTGCTGTAGGGGTGGTGATGTAGGTGGGGCATTGTAGGTAATGTAGGCGTAACTCGTGAAGTTGGTGATGGAGTAGATGGTGGCGATGTAGTTGGTGTTGGTGTAAATGTTGGTAGTGGAGGCATTGTAAGTAGTGATGGTGTAGATAGTGGTTTTTGTAGGTGATATAGGCGTAGGTGGTGCAGGTGGTAGTCCTGTAGGTGGTTGAAATGTAGATTGTGAGAGGGTAGGTGGTAGTTCTTTAAGTGTTGGTCGTATAGGGAGTCATGATGTAGGTTTTGTTCTGGTAGGGAGTGAGGGTGCAGGTGGTGTTGCTGATAGTCATCTAGGGGTAGGTGGTGATGGTGATAAAGCTGTAGGTGTAGGTAGTTTGGGGGGAGGTGATGTAGGTGCAGGTGATGATCTTGTAGGGGTTGGTGTTATAGGTAGTGTTGGAGTAGGCGGTGGTGGTGTAGGTATTAATGGTATAGGTAATAGTGCTATACTTGTAGCTGGTTAAGGTAGTGTAGATGTTGGTGTTTAAGGTGTTGGTATTTAAGTCGTTGCTATTGTTTGTGGTGGTTTTGGTGCGGTTGCTGGTGCTTGTGAGGTTGGAGCTGCTAGGGTAGGTGGTGTTGTTTTAGGTGGTGGTGGCGGAAGAGCTCGTGGTGGGATAGGAGTTGGTGGTGGTGGTGCTGGTGTAGGTGGTGATGTGGTAGGTAGGTGTGGTTTTGGTGCGGTTGGTGTCGGTGATGTAGTTCTAGGTGGTGCAGGTTGTAGAACTGTAGGTTATACTGCTGTAATTGTTGCGAGTTTGGGTGATGTTGGTGTAGGTGGTGGTATTGTGTGCGCTTTAGGCCTTGGTGGTGCAAGTGGTCGTGGTGTAGGTGGTGCTAGTGTAGATGGTGGTGTGTAAGGTTTGTGTTTTATGTGTTGATGTACTAGGTAGTGGTGGTTAAGGTGCGAATGGTGTCGGTGTTAGTAGTGTAGGTAGTGGTGGTGAAGGAGGTTGTATATTAGGTGATAATGTTGTAGGTGCTGCTGGTGTATGCTGTGGGGGGTAGGTGGTTTGTGCGATGTAGCCAGTGGTGCTGTAGGTGTAGGTGGTGTTGCTATAGATGATGTAGTCATAGGTAGTGTAAGAGATGGTGGTGTAGATGATTTGGGTGGTGTTGTAGGCGAGAGTGCTATAGGTGTAGGCGGTATAGATGTTGGTGGTTCAGGTGATGATGGTGTAGGTTTTGTTGGCACAGGTAGTGTAGAGTTGGTGTTGTAGGTGTTGATGGTGTAGGGGTGGCGGCCTAGGTTGTAGGGTTGTAGGTGGGTTGATGTAGGTTGAGTACGTGCTGCTGCTGTAGGTGGTGGCAGTGTAAAATGTGGTGGTGTAGGTTGTAGTGTAGTTGGTGATGCTGTAAGTGTCGGTGGCTTAGGTGGTGTTGCTGTAAGTAGTGGCACTGCAGGTGATGTAGTTGTAAGTGGTGGCACTGAAGGTGATGTAGTTGTAAGTGGAGTAAGTAGTGGTAGTATACGTAGGGCTGGTGTAGGTGATAGTGCTTTAAGTGTAGGTGGTTTAAGTGATGGAGGTGTAGGTTTTGGTGGTGCAGGTAGTGTATGTGTTGGTAGTGGCGGTGTAAGTAGTAGGGTTGTAGATGATGGTGGTGTAGGTTGTGGTGGTAACAAGGAGCAACAAGGAAAGGAAGTACCCTAGGAGACCTTACGGTCCATTCAAAGAGGGTACCTTTGGACTAGCAATCGAGCAGGCACATGGCTGCTCAATTGTTTTGCGTCCCTAAACGGCCACTTTTCAAGACTTTGTCTAGTCTTGACTTGAACTGGTCAACAGATTCACTGTTGACAACTTTCACTGGTAGTGCGTTCCACTTACCGCAAATACTGTAGGTGAAAAAATTTCCACTGAGATTTCGGTTGTAACGCTTCAGTTCAAGTTTGAAGCCGTGATTGCGCGTTCTGTTCTCACTCAGTGTGAAAATATCCCGGTAGTCAACATCGTCGAACCCTCGAAGTATTTTGAAAACCTCGATGAGCTGACGACGCAGTCTACGGGTTTCCAGCGAGAACAGATCTAATTCCCTTAGTCTATCCTCATAACTTTTATGTCGGATAGAGGGAATCAGTTTGGTTGCCCTAGCTTGTACGCGTTCCAACCTTGCGATGTCCTTTCGAAACGAAGGACTCCAAAATTGTACGGCATACTCCAGGTGCGGCCGAACGAGGGAGTTGTACAGACAAAGTACTATCTCCTTGTTACGGTATCCAAACTGGCACTTTATGTAGCCTAACATCCTTTGGGCTTTCTTCTCTGCCTCGATGCACTGTTTCGAGAACTTGAGGTCACTAGTGATAGTAACACCCAAGTCCTTCTCAGTGTCAATCGATTCAAGGGCAGTGCCCTTAAGGATGTACTGAGATTTGGGGTTTCGGTGGCCGATATGAATCACTTTGCATTTGTTCACGTTAAAAGGCATTTGCCACGTGTCTGACCACTCCCCAATCTTCCTGCAGGCGGACAGTATTTCCATCCTTTGCAACGTTCATACCAAGCTTGGTATCGTCGAAAAATTTGGAAATCTTCGCAACCATGTCACCGTCCATGTCATTGACGTAGATGATGAATAGTAGTGGTCCCAGGACAGAACCTTGAGGCACCCCGCTAGTAACGGGCACCCACTCAGAAGACTGTCCATTCACCACTACCCGTTGCCGCCTGCCACTTTGCCAGTTCTGGATCCAGTCGGCTACCTTTCCGTCTATGCCCAGCGCTCGCACTTTCCGAAGAAAGCAGGGGTGTGGTACCTTATCAAAGGCTTTCTGAAAGTCTAGGTAGACTACATCCACCGCCTTGTCCCGATCGTGCTCACTGAAAACGAAGTGGAAGAATTCCACAAGGTTTGTCAGGCATGACCGTTGCCTTCGGAAGCCGTGCTGGGAAACTCTTCAGTAGCAGGTTTGACTCTAAATAAGACGTTATCTTGTCCACTATCATGCTTTCCATGAGTTTACCGACTATCGAAGTCAAACTAATGGGTCGGTAGTTTGACGGATGGCTGGGGTCTCCTTTCTTGAAGATCAGAGTCACCTCCGCCTCACGCCAGTCTCTAGGAACGCACTCGGTCCGGATTGACATGTTAAAGATAGCGCACAGATGTCGTGATACTTCATCGCACACTTCCTTTAACACCTTGGATGGAAACCCGTCCGGTCCGGGGGACTTATTCGTCTTTAGGTCAGCGATCTTTTTCTTCATTTCTCCTTCGGTGAAGTCCATTAGCTCCAGCTTTCCCCCCGAGTAGGAATCTGTGGGCTGGGGGATGGGACCACACTCTTTAGTAAACACTGAGGAGAAGTAGTCATTGAGCAGGTTAGCATTTTCTGCATCTGAGTGAGTTAATGCACCCTCCTCGTCCACTAAGGGCCAAATCCTACGATGGATTGGTTTACGGCTATTTACATAGCCAAAGAACTCCTCGGGATTCTCCTTGCAGAGTCTCGCCACTCGGAGTTCCTCAGACCGCTTAGCCACCCTTATGATGGACTTCACTCTTCTGGTTAGCCTCCGGTACTCGTCAAAGGCACCCGAGATCTTCGATCGCCGGTACGCATTTCTCTTCTCCCTTAGCAGTTGGCCGATTTCTCGATTAAACCCCTTTGGTTGAACAGAAGACTGACGGGAGCATTTCAGAGGGATGCAACTTGATTGAAGACTCATGAACTTATTTTTGAAATTGTTCCACGAATCCTCAACATCTTCGCATACCGCTAGCCTTACATCAGTCAGCAAAGCACGAAGGCTCGAAAAGTCTGCTCTTCCCAAGTCAAGTTTCCTTGATTGATTGGCCACAGACCTTCCCTTCGGGATCTTGCAGGTAAATCTAATTAGCTGGTGATCACTGCCACCAAGCTCTTCTCCTACAGAGAGATGATCAACGATATCATCCTCAGAGGTGAAGACCAAGTTGAGGATATTGTCACCTCTCGTCGGTTCTCTGACCCATTGAGTGAGGAACTCGTTGTTGGCGTTGTGGTGTATGTTGTGGTGGTGAGCGTTGTGCTGGTGTAGATTATGGTGGTGTAGGTTATGGTGGTGTAGGTTATGGTGATGTAGGTTGTGGTGGTGTAGGGGGTTGGTGTAGGTGGTGGTGCTGTAGGTGGTGGTAGTGTAAATGATGGTGCTATAGATTGTAGTGTAGTTGTTGGTGCTGTAGGTGTCGCTGGTTTAGGTGATGTTGCTGTAAGTAGTGGCGCTGCAGGTGATGTAGTTCTAGGTGGTGCAGGTTGTGCTGGTGTAGATAGTGGTGGTGTCGGTGATTTAGTGATGATGTAGATGATAGTGATATATTTGATGCTGGTTTAGGTGATGGTGGTGTGAGTGGTGGCATTGAGGGTTATGTAGATGTAGGTGGTGCAGGTGGAATTGGTGTTTGTAGTTTAGGTGTTGGACTTGTAGGGAGTGATGTTGTAGGTGTTTATAGTGTAGTTAATGTAGGCACAGATAGTGATAGTGCAGCTGTTGGCGGTGTATGTAGTGTGATAGGTGGTTGTTGTGTAGTTGGTTGTGTTTCAGGGGACAGTGCTGTATGTGTAGGGGGTTATGGCGATGGTTTTGTAGGTTGTGGTAGTGTAGGTGTTGGGTTTTACGGTGTTGGTGTTGGTGTAGGGGGTGGTGCTGGGGAGGTGGTTATGGTATAGGTGGTGGTTCTGGTGCGGGTTGTGGTGCTGGTGCTGGTGTAGGTGGTGGTTGTGGTAATAGTGCTATAGGTATAGGTGGTTTAGGTGGTGGTTGTGTACGTGATGTAGGCTTAGGTGTTGCAGGTGGTGCTGTGGACGGTGTTGGTGTTGTAGGTAGTGTTACTGTAGGTGGTGTTGGTGTAGGTTGTGGTGGTGTTGGTTGTCGTGTAGGCATTGGTGGTAGTATAGGTAGTGATGGTAGTGTGGGTGGCGTTAGTGTAGTTGTTGGTGGTGTAGTAGGTGATTATGGATTAGGTAGTGTAGGTGGTGTAGGTAGTGGTAGTCTAAGTTGTGGTGGTGTAGGTGGTAGGTGATGTAGGTGGTGGTAGTGTAGTCTGTGTATGTGATGATTCGAAAGAAAATGTAAAACAAATAAGGGTTTCAAATTTCGTTAGAATCTGTCGAATAGTTACATAACGAAAACAAAAAAAAAGCAAAACGGGGAACGACCGACATAGTCAGATGTAGAGTCACACGCGACTAAAAATTGATAAATTATGAATGGAATAAAGGATTGGTCTCCTCTTACGTCTTACTACCCATTGAGGGGTTTATGGAGGTCGGGGTTGGAAGAGGGTAGTGGGTATAATTTATTTAAGACTCCTGCGGGCTCTTCACTATCATAATAGTTGACGATTTTGAGACCTTTAAGCTGCCTCCTCTGATTCGACAAAATAGTTTAGAAGAGAATAAAAGGAGGGAATGGGCTTTGGCCTTTAGGAGGGCCGGGGGGGCCGGAGGCAGTCCTATCAAGCATTTCAACACATTTCCTTTTAATGTCAGACAATCTCCTTAAAATTAATAGCAAATATTGAAATGAAAATGGATGGCGAGCCCATTTTATTTCAGAGCGTGTAATACCATCTTTCCTCAATTATTGTGTCTTTTCAGAAGCGGCAAATAAAGTTGGAGGTTGAAAAGAGGTGATAATAGCCGACCCGAGAGAGTCAGGAGCACCAGGTTCTCTTGGGGCACTTGGGTCTGGAGAACCTGCCGCCCATCGTGGTTTCATTTGTAGCTGGGGCATCGTAACACCATCCATCACCCAATGGGTGAATAAGGTAACAAGTGATGGTATCCTACTAAAGTGAAGGCATTTTCACCCGTCAAAAAATGAAAGATGAAAATGTTTGTATATTTTGTTTTTTTTTTATAAACAAATGGACGATGTTTTAAGGACCTAATTTCATTTAGCCAAATTAAATAATTTATTTTGCAAAGATTTAAAAAGGGAGATATTAATAAACAAATAAATATGATTCAGTTTAAAGGATTAAAGAAATAAAATTATACTATCATTAATACTTTTATTTAGCTATTCATTCATATTCTTAATATTCTTTCATATTCTCATCCTTTTTTCGCAATCATTTCTCTTTTCCTTCCGCAAAAAACAAAGCAATGATGCGCAGATGTTCCTAATTCTCTTATTTTTCCTAGTTCTCTTCTTTTTCTACATCTTAACATATTCTTCTCTTAGGTTCTAAGTCTTGGCCTTCTTGAAACCCGCCTGTCGTTCGATAAAATTCAATCCTTCCTTCGCAAACCTGAATTCTAAACTCCTCTATTACTCTGTCATATTCTTGATCCTCCTCCCACATCCTTTCTATCGCATCTAATCCTTCCATCTCTATTTAGGAGACTGATCAAAAAATTGAATTGAGAGATGAACAATTTTTCAGGAGGTCAGGAGCTCGTGAAAATGATGCGGTCGACCGGAATAAAGCTTCTCGACAACCGACCAAACACAACCACGCGATTACTTATATAAACTCGGTATCACAGTTGGGAGACAAAGATCAAAAGTAAAGTACCTCAAATATTGAATAATGAGAGGAAAAGTAAAATGACATGGCCTTTTTGCCTATGTATAAAACAAGCGAGCTTTTTAATAATCAATGTTTACCTCATAAGGAATTTCATCTCAGTTCATTCGAAAATGAATAAATTTTGAAAGATTTTCAAAAGTAAATTGGTTTAAGGGAAAAGGGTTAACAAAATATTTAGTTTTTCGCGAATTTTGGCTCGTCTAAATATGATATATTGAAGGAAAAGTGAATGTTTGTTAGTGTGGTTATTGAGAGACTCCTCCTTGGTAGGTCGCTTGATGGGCGGTTCTGCGGAAACCAGAGTACCCTGGCCAGGCCCTTTTCCCTTAAGAGTGTTTTGAACTCTTGAGCGAAGCTGCCACATAAGGAAGAGCCTTGACTTCGATGTTAATCCCACTGTAATTAAATCCACGACCACTAAGATAATCCCCTTTGGGTCGGTGCCCTTCTTTGGTACAATCACCTCGTAAATGACCAACGAAATCCCATCCATAATTCTCGACCAAGCGCCGTTGCCTCAATTATCTCTCATTATTTCAGATCCATTTTTCGTCCCTCTCCAAATTCCTTTCACTTTTCTTTTCCCGCGGAGGGGTTTCCCTAAATTGACTATTATACCTGGCACTTGGAGCAGTCGTACGCCCTTCCCGTTCCAGTCCTTTCGGTGTTGAAACTACCTGGGCTTTATTCCTTTCAGACATCTTCCGTCTTTGTTCTTCAGCTTCTTTCCGCCTAATTTTCTTGGCCGGTAACTAAATTTGTAGGCTAGTCCTATCCAAACCTTGGGTGGATTGATAACTTGTCTCTGTTTGAGGGGGGCTGGTTTTCTACCCACCTCTACCATTCCCCCATTCCCTCCCCCGTGTTTAAGTTCCTTCTCAAACCCCCAAACTGATCTAATTTATAGCTTGGGCACACTTGCTTCAGCTGACATCTGGGGGGCTGTGTCCTCTTCCAGCCCCAACGGGGGGAGTTTTCTCTCCAGGTCGGAATACCACATTTGCACTTCCCCCCAACTTTCCCGCTTTCTCCACAGATCTCCTATGGGAGAAGTTAGGTTCTTGTAGTGGTAGTAGTATGGTTCTCGGATGTCTGGGTACAACCTCTCTCTCGTCTTGACTAGTTCACTACCATAACACTCTAAAGATGGGCGTGTTACTTCTTGGTCTTGCCTCTAACAGTAAATATTTTCAGTCGAGGGTTTGTGGTAGTCTGCTGGTTATGGTTTTGTCCCTGTATTATTTGTATGTTGTTCTTAGAGGCAAAAATTGACTGTAGATTTTAACTGTTTCTGGGTCGCTGATTTTGGTGTTTTTCAAAGACAAATGAAACGTTTTGCGACTTTTAAAATGGTACTTCTTCAACTAAAGATGGCAAGTATGTAATCGACTTAATGCAAGAAAATGTCTAGTATGTAATCAAACTTATGCAAAAGAATGGCAAGTATGTAATTCCACCAATGCGAGAGAATAGCACGTTGGTAACCAACTTAATGCAAGAGAATGGCAATCATGTAATCGACCTATTCCAAGAGAATGACAAGTATTTAATCACTGCATGCAAAAGAATAGTATTTAGGTAATCCGCCCCAATGCAAAAGAATGGGAATTATGTAATCATCGCATACAAGAGAATGGCAAGTATGTATTCAACCCAGTGCACAAGAATGGCAATTATATATTCAAACTTATGCAAGACAATGGCAAGTATGTAATTAAACAATTGTAAGAGAAATGGCAATTATGTAATCAACTCAATGCAAGAGAATAGTTTGTAGGAAATCAACCCAATGAGATTAGCAAGTGTAAGTAGGTAATCAACCTAATGCAAAAAAATAGCAAGTATGTAATCAACGCATTCAAGAGAATGTCAAGTCGCTAATCATCACAATTTTCCCAAGCTTTAATGTGACCGATCCTTTTCTCGAGGCGCTCTGTAATTTTCATTTGTCCAAAATTCTTTAATGCTCTCGTTCTGCTTCCTGTACACTCATTAAGATGATGTTATTTGATCCTGTAATCATTCATATATATATATATATAAATATATATATATATATATATATATATATATATATATAAATATACATAAATAAATATAAATATATATATATATATATATATATATATATATATATATATATATATATATATATATATATATATAAATAAATATAAATATATATATATATATATATATATATATATATATATATATATATATATATATATATATATATATATATATATATATATATATAAATATATGTATATATATATATATATATATATATATATATATATATATATATATATATATATATATATATATATATATATATATATATATATATATATATATATATATATATACATATATATATATATATATAAATATATGTATATATATATAAATATATGTATATATATATATATAAATATATGTATATATATATATATATATATATATATATATATATATATATATATATATATATATATATATATATATATATATATATATATATATATATATATATATATATATATATATATGTATATATATATGTATATATATATGTATATATATATATATATATATATATATATATATATATATATATATATATATATATATATATATATATATATATATATTAAAAAGAAAAAGCTCACAGTGCACGTGAGTCAAAGTTATGCAGATACCCCACAAAGAAAAAGTGAAAAACGATTCTGAGCGCTTTCGTCTTTATTCTTAAAGACATTTTCAAGAAATGAACAGAAGGCTGGACATACGAAAGGCGGTCAATAAGTTTTGCAAATCGGGAGGGCAAAACAGAGGAAGGAGGATGGCTGTTTGTAGAGGTGTTAGGACAAGTTATGACAAGTCAGGATCTGCAGCCGCACGCTCCTGCCTCGTCTATTTAAGAAGCAGTAGCTGATCGCAGATCGTCAGTCACAATTTTTTGAACAATGGAGAAGGTTGAGCACCGCGCAGTGATCAAAGTTTTGACCAAGGAAGGCAAGAATGCAAAAGAGATCCATGAATGCATGGTTGCAGTGTACACTGACACCGCCCCTTCCTATGCAACCATTGCTCGCTGGAATAGGGAGTTCCGCCATGGTCGTGAGTCCCTTGAAGATGCCTCCCCCGTCCAGGACGCCCGTCAGACGTGACCAACGAGGACAATGTGACCGGTGTGGAGAGGATGATCCTCGAAAATCGACGGATGAATGTCTAAGAAATCGAGTGAGAACTTGGAATATCACATGGAAGTGTTATCAACATCATCCACAACAATTTGGCCATGATCAAGGTCTCTACCCGTTGGGTCCCTAGAAACCTCACGCCCCAAAATCGACTTCAACGTCGTCAAAGTCCACAAGGCCAGAGTTTCACAAACTGCCCTGCGCGAGTGCGGATTCGAGGAGCTCAACTATCCCCCCCTTCCCTACAGTCCAGATATGGCCCCTAGCGACTACTTTTTATTCCACCAGCTCAAGGCTGCACTGCGTGGACGCCGGTTTGGGGACGATGAAGATGTCCAGCTCGCCGTCCAGGAGTGGATTGAACAGCAGTCAGGAGATTTCTGGTTGTCGGGAATTCGAAGCCTCAGGGACAAGTGGCGCAAGTGCATTGAATTCGAGGGCGGTTATATTGAAGAATAATAAAACACTTTTCCTCATATCTCGTTTCCTTATATCCGAATTGCAAAACTTATTGACCGCCCCTCGTGCATTGCCTTAAATAGTGGAAGAGGGGATTAGACTACCCGCCTCTGAACATTAATTAGGGGGTACAAAATCCTTAAACAACTTTATTTGATATTTTATGTATGTAGTGATAATTGGGTCTAGCGTGAACAAACCTGAAACTTAGGGATATTATAATTAGTGTGATAATAGGAACGCTTGGTGGACTTGGCTTAAAATAATTGTCGAGAAAGTACAAAGGGTAGCACAAATTTATCCCTATTTTATATATTCTATCGACTTCTTTGTCTAGGAATTCTGATGAGACAATTCTAAGGGCACGCAAAAATATGGAAGAGAAAACACTTTGTTTGATGTTATTATGCTGGTTAGAATAAAAGTGTATAAAAGAGTCTATGGCGGTGGGTTTTCTATATATTTAATATTTGAAGCAATCAATGGTTTGTCCGATGAATTAGAATGTCTATGAAAGGGAGTATGCGATCTTTTTTAACTTCTAAAGTAAATTTTATCGAGGGCACTAAAGGTGTAAATGTATTAATATTTAAATTACTAGGCCAAAGCCAAAGGATGTCATCAACATATCGCATCCAAGCTATAGGGGTTTCATTAATTTGGGGAAGTATTCTAGATTCGAAGAATTCCATGTATAGGTTGGCGAGTACAGGGGACAAACAATTCCCTATTGCCATTCCAAATGTTTAGCGATAAAATTTTCCATTAAAGGTAAATTTGCAATTGTTGATGCACAGAGCAATGAGTTTAATGAGGGTAGAAGCGGGTAGAAGGAGAGCAACTGTGTCGAGGTGTTCTTCAAGGAAATTCAAGAGATCGGGTACAGGAATTTTAGTAAAGAGGGAACAAACATCGAAACTAATCAAAATAAAATTATCAGGGTAGGGGAGCTCATTAAGTTTACTAAATGAGGTGCTTATTATTGAAAATACGAGGGGCGGTCAATAAGTTTTAGGAATCGGTAGGGCAAAACAGAGGAAGGGGGATGGCTGTTTGTGGGTATGTTAGAACAAGTTATGACAAGTCAGGAACTGCAGCCGCACGCTCCTGCCTCTTATATTTAAGAAGCAGTAGCTGATCGCAGATCGTCAGTCACAAATTTTTGAACAATGGAGAAGGTTGAGCATCGCGCAGTAATCAAATTTTTGACCGAGGAAGGCAAGAATGCAAAAGAGATTCATGAAGGCATGGTTGCAGTGTACACCGACACCACCCCTTCCTATGCAACCATTGCTCGCTAGAATAGGGAGTTCAGCCATGGTCGTGAGTCCCTTGAAGATGACCCCCGTCCAGGAAGCCCGTCAGACGTGACCAACGAGGACAATGGGGCCCGTGTGGAGAGGATGATCCTCGAAAATCGACAGGTGAAGGTCGAAGAAATCGAGCGGGAACTTGGAATATCACATGGAAGTGTTATCAACATCATCCACGACAATTTGGTCATGACCAAGGTCTCTGCCCGTTGGGTCCCTAGAAACCTCACGTCCCATGATCGACTTCAACGTCATCAAAGTTAGGAGGAGCTGCTGCTCCTGTACAACCAAGACCCAGCGTGATTTGAGTCACGCATAGTGACAGGTGATGAAACGTGGGTCCATCACTGGGATCCCGAGACCAAGCTCGAAAGCATGGCCTGGAAGCAGAGGGGCTCTCCGACCCCTATCAAGTTTCGGACCCAACCCTCAGCCGGGAAGATCATGGCCACCATCTTCTGGGCTTCTGAGGGAGGGTTGATGGTGGACAATGCGCCTAGTAGAAGGACCATCACAGACCAATATTACGCCAAGGAACTGGCTGGGTTTAAGAAGTGCATCCGTCAGAAGCGGCGCGGCCAGTTGACACGCGGTGTCCTGCTCCTCCACGACAATGCCCCTGTCCACAAGGAAAGAGTTGCACAAGCTTCACTGCGCGAATGCGGATTCGAGGAGCTCAACCATCCCCCCCCCCTACAGTCCAGATCTAGCCCCTAGTGACTACTTTTTATTCCGCCAGCTCAAGGCTGCACTGCGTGGACGCCGGTTTTGGGACGATGAAGAAGTCCAGCTCGCCGTCCAGGAGTGGATTGAACAGCAGTCGGGAAATTTCTGGTTGTCGTGAATTCGAAGCCTCAGAGACAAGTGGCGCAAGTGCTTTGAAGTCGAGGGTAGTTATATTGAAAAATAATAGAACACTTTTCCTCATATCTCGTTTCCTTATATCCGAATTGCAAAACTTATTGACTGCTTTTCGTATGTGAATTGGAAATGGTCCCAACCAAAGGGCTAAGTAGAGAAGCTAACCATTTTGATAGGGTATAGGAAACACACCCAACAGAGCTAATGATGGGGCGCATTGGATTATCAGGTTTATGGGATTTAATAACACCATAAAGATAGTGAATGGAAGATTTAAATTTGCTAATGAGGTCAGGGGATCCTTTAAGTAGAGAGCGAACAGTTGAGTGAAACAAAGCCTACTTCATCAAAGAAGTATATCACTACCACAAAGAATACCACGACAAAAGCGGTTTATGTGTGGAGTGATTAGAAAGGGCCATTCTCCTACATAAAAGTGGTGTCAGGTGTGGAGTGATCAGAAAGGGCCATTTATTTAGCCTTGGAACAGCCTGTGTGCGCTTGTTGCGTCATATCTTTGTCTCTTCGCATTTTCTGCGGGCTGTTCGTTAATCCTACGTAGGCTAAGAAACGCGCAATCCCTTTTTGGTGTGCGCTTTCCAATCTGAGAATGTGTATTGCCTTCTTACGGTCCCCTTACATTCTTTTGCTGGCGAACATTTTGCAGGTTGGATGTCTTTTTTTATCCTGTGCTACATTCCATTCACCATCTGCAGTGCACAGTTTCTTTTGGAACATTGTAGCTTATAACGGATACTGCGTGCCTTGGTTTGGGAGTTGAACCCCATACAAGACCAACCGTTTCTGTTTTTGTGAACCGTTTTAGCCCCCCGCAATATCATATGCGAGAACTTTTTGTGCTATTTTTTAATTGATTGTAGCTTCTCCGCAGGATGTTCGTTAGTCCTTCGGGAGAATTGGAAGTAGGAACTTCCTTCTGAGATTCTCCTCTGCCAGTTAGGAGTACGCCTTGATCCCCTAGAGTCATTTGTGGGGTTTCTTTGTAATTTTTCTTTCTGTGACTTTGATTTTTGCACTGGCCTTATACGGAGGGCCTTTCTTGGGGGGAGGGGGCGTACAGTATCTTTTGAAACAATTACCATGTATATGGGTGTGTGTTATGATTGGGAGTGGGTGGTTAGGCCAACCGGACACGCGCCAAACCTTCTTATGCTGTTGTGCGTATTTGCCTATGTGTTTTTCATGGCTACGTAAGTAACCATACACAATGGCAGTTTTTTTTGACATTTCGTTTTCTTTGGATAATGATAGATAACCACGCTAATAATTTTTTTGGCAATTTTCGAAGAGTTTCTTCACTGTGATTGTTTTTCTATTATTTTTTCTCAATCCCTTCTTCGTATCCACCGTTTATTATTTGTGACTTCTGTCCCTTGATGTACGCCTCTAACTTTTATTTTCAGCCTGTTATTGGCCGTTTCCTTCTACCTGTATGAGCCTAATTCCTGGTTCCTCAACATGGCTTAGTCGCACCTGTTTAAGGTAGTCACTTTTTGGAATCCTTACACCAATGTCTTTGCTTTTTGACGATGGTTACGAATGAATAAACTTTGAATTTAGTATCCCCCCCTCCCCCAAAAAAATCAAAGGAACTTTCAACTGAAAACCTTTAGCATGTTTTGAACACCCATCTTCTGCAACACGTAGACACGGTTCGCGCGTATACATAGGGTTACTAACTGCAAAGAATTCGTACCTAATTTCACTTACTGATAAATCTATAGCGGCAGCATCTTCTTTTTAATCTTTTGTTTGCTGCAGGTTACATCTGAAAAGCAAAGTAACTATTAGTTGCTACATCGGAGTGTAGCGTATCTATGCTGGGTGTTTTATATACAGGTTCGCTATTTGAGCCTATATATATATATATATATATATATATATATATATATATATATATATATATATATATATATATATATATATATATATATATATATATATATATATATTATAGCAGTGCCCTCTGGGCATTTCTATAATAAAATCCCCCTGGGAAACTTAAATATATATATTTGTATAAAATTCAAATCATTCATGAAATTTATGTACAACTTAATAATTCATTCATTTTACTCAACTATTGTGTATTAAATCATTCATGCAAATTTATGTACTACTTAATAATTCATTCATTTATTTTACTTAATTTTTTCAATTCAATCATTCAATTATTTTATGCATAACTTTTTGCAGTTCATTTATTTTATGTAACCTTTAATGATTCAAATTTTCCGTGACGAGAAACTGATTGCATTTAACGCCCTGTTTCAAACAACATCTCTTAGAATTTCACGCATATACAAACACACGCATTTCACCAATTGTGAAATAACGTGAACTCACTCTCTTATTTATTTACGCGTCACCATCAATTCTGGTTCGACTTTATTTTTAATCAAGGTCAGTTATAAATCCTCTCACACTTATTCTCTGCAAACTGCCATACGAGAGTAGGTCCTAATTCTGGTTACTTCTCGCATTGCAGATCCCAATTCACAGTCCATCATAGTCACTTTTATTTCACTTTCACTTTTACTTCATTTTCACATCACATCTTATTTTACATATTTTTACTTTAAATCAGTTACGTTACCACATCTTAGGTTGTATTCCTAATTCAACTCTCTCATTGTTCATTCGTTGATTTTGTAAATATATTTATTTGTTTAGTTCTGTTTTTCTTACAAACCGCGTTGAGAAGTTTTCTAAATTCATTTCACGTGAGTCGTTAGGCCTAATTATTAGCAGACGACGATTTCCATCTGAACTCAACAAATTTATGGTAATGGTTTTCAAATAGCTATTTAGGCTGATTTATTAACTAAAATCAATCCCATTAATAACCAAATACCAATATATATATATATATATATATATATATATATATATATATATATATATATATATATAATGTTCGTATAGCTGCAGGTAACATTTCTATTGCTCCCTTGCTGCAACTAAATTTGAAAACGGAGGCCCGTTTGTTCTTTGTCCCTGTCTGGACGATATATGCACATTTAACTATTTTGTTTGTAGGGAAGGCTCTGGCTCTATTCGCGAACGCTTCACCATGAGGAGAGCCTGCTGGTACTCGAGGTCATCGATTGGTCTCCACTGCCAGGTCAGTGACGTCTAGCACGTCCCATCGGTAATCAGATGGGCGATTTTAAATCTGGTTGAAGTTCGCGAAAACAAGCACTGGAACCGACTTAAAGATCTTGGTTGTTCTTTGATACTTCCCGCTCAGTCGATCTGCGTTCTTGCATTTCTCCAAGGTTGAAGGCGCGGGCGTCGATCCTTGGTACGGCAAAGGTGATCCCATAGACTGGTCGCCAAGCAGGAACGCCACGTCCTGATCCCGCCGTCCAGTATGTTGTACCGAAAGCAGGCAGAGAGGAAATGGGCCATTAAGTGTTCCCATTTCCCTGACCCAGATTACCTTCCTGAGTGTCTGCTGCAGGAGCCGCTCAACTGTCTCGACCTGCCATACTCGTAGCCCCTCGCCCAGGAACATATGGCAATGCCCCTTTCGTATTTGGATAGCCTTTATCTCCAAGACCCTTTCGTCCAAGTACCGCTTACGTGAAATGTAACATCCGGGGTTCTTAAACAGCTGGTGGTCGAGCCCCAAAAGGCCTTTAATTACTTGCTCGCAAGTGATTGGACCAGTGATCGCGGCCACTTGGGGCTGCAGGTGAGCCGCTGGGCGTCGTGCCCTCAGTCTCAAAGGTTTCCCCTTAGGTACACTAGGCATATTTGTACGCGTTCTAATGCGCAGTTCAAAGTGTATCGCTCGGTGAATCCGCTTGGCCACCCCGATCCGCACATGTAGCGTTGGATGTGCGGGGTATTTGTGGTCGGATCGACCTCGTACCCCTACACGGCCCCTACATGGCGAAAAAATAAGGGAACTTGATCACCATGGGCGGATTGTTCCAGCTAAAAGGCCACATGGACACCTAGCTGGAGAGGGAAGTAGGCTCTTTGGTCAAAAAACATTGGGTACGGGAGGTACACACACTTCACCTACCACTTACGTCAAAGGTAAACGCGAAGAACGTGGGCTCGGAGAGGGAGATAGGCGGGAAGCATATCGGTAAACTGAAGGCATGTTTCTAATCACTGAGAAATTCTTTGCGGGGCCCGGCAAAACGCAGACTGTCGAAGAGGAACGCTGAACATACACTGAATGGGAGTTTGTTTTGAAACATATTATAACTTAGCCAAGGTGGCAGCCGCCTCATTCAAAAATGAGTGAAAGCTTTATTTGCGCTGTGCTCTGAGACACTTGTTTGCTTTGGGGGGCGGGGGGTCACTTTTGTTTCTCGTTTATGTTCCTACCTTTTTTCTCAGATTAAAAGCCCTGTTTGGTCATAGTTTATAGACCCCCGCCGCTAGGCCTGGGTTCGAAATAGCCGTTAGAAAAAGAGAAAATAGCAGAAAACTAAATTGACGGTTATTTTCCGGCATTCTTTTCTAATTTTCTTGCCATTTAACCGTTTTCCCCCGGGTTATCGCTATTATTTATGAGTGGTTTGTGCGCTCTAATTTTTAGATGTGTTTTCCCTTGCTATGAGTGCGCATTACTTTGTTATGGGCATTTTCCTTCGATTTTTCCGAGGAAACTTAAATTCCTAGGCCTTGTATTTACTTGCAACGAAGCGCCAGGTCTAGGCATAACTTTTTTTTTTCTTAATTACGTTAAATACATTGATGGTTCCGTAAGGATTTAATGCAGACAGGAGTGGGCCGAAACTGACAACTCTAAAAGTTATACAGGAGACACTTGACTAAACATATGAACAAACTTTATGAACGTTACCTTAGATGTAAATTGAGCGACCAGGACAAACGCTGGGCACCTCACATATGTTTTGTCAGGTGTACAAGTTCCCTTTCTGCCTGGTTGAAAGGCAAAGGACCTGGCTTCAGGTTTGGCGTACCAATGGTCTGGAGGAAGCCAAAGGACCATTCAACCGATTCCTACTTCTGTTTAAGAATCTCAAGATACATCATATGTGGCACAACTTGAAACTCACACAAAACCACACCATTTATCCAACCAGAACTCAATGATCTAGTTCGTGATCTAACTAAGCAACAGAGTGAGCTCCTGGCCTCACGTCTGTAACAATAGAACCTGTTAGATGAACATGCTCGAATTACAGTATTTAGGAAGCGTTCTGCAGATTTACAGTAATTCATCACGTTTGTAAACGACCTGAATTATTGTAATGATATCAGAGGCCTATTCAATTCCCTTGAGCTGGCTTATGAACCAAATGAGTGGAGGTTATTCATAGATGCATCCCTTTAAAGCATAAAAGCCGTTTATTTACACATTAGGAACACCGTGCCTTCAGTTTCAGTTGCTCACTCAGTAATTTTAAGACACATATGAGAACCTTGCTTTTATTCTATGTCGGATGTTATAAGGAACATGAGTGATGAACATGGAGAGAGGTTCTGTCAAAATATAGCGTCAAAGCGTTAAATCCTACAGAAAACCTTTGCTTTTCAAGAGGCACATACAGATACAGTCAAAAATACTAGCCAGCAAACTACCACAAACCCTCGATTGAAATTAGCCAGTGAAAAATGCTGGACTAAGAAGTAACACGACCGTCTTTAGAGTGTTATGGTAGCGAACCACTGAAACCGAAAGTCGGGTCTCTTCCACATGACGTTCTTGGGGGGGGGAAGGAGCCTTGGATCGAGTCAACACGAGACACCTCTCGGAGACTACAGAACCGCTGTAGCGAGAGTTTATTGAACCACACTCCTACCACTACAGGAACCTAACATCTCACACGGAAGATCAGTAGAGAAAGCGGTGAAGTTGGAGGAAGGGAAAATGTGCGAAAGATATATGGCCGAAGATTCGCCTCCCGGTAGTACTCGGGCCAGGTGGGAAAACTCCCCCCATTGGGGCTGGAAGAGCACACAGCCCCCAGATATCAACTGCAGCAAGGGGACCCATGCTATCGTTGAGATCAGCTTGGGGGTTAGAGAAGGGACCTCAACACTGGGGAAAATGGTGGAGGTGGGTTAAAAACCCTCCTTTCAACCGGGGACAGGAGGGTGTAGGTTGATCCATCTGTTCCCGGCCTCGACCAAGGTTGGGATGCGACTAGCCTACAAATTTAGTTACCGGCCAAGAAAATTAGGCGGAAAGAAGAGGGAAGATGTCTGGAATGAGTAAAGCCCAGGTAGTTTCAACACCGGGAGGACTGGGACGGAAAAGGCGTGTCACTGCCCCAAGTGCCAAGTATAATAGTCAATTTGGGGAAACCCCCCGCGGGAAAAGAAAAGTGAAAGGAATTTGGAGAGGGATGAAAAATGGATCTGAAATAATGGGACATAATAATTGAGGCAGCGGCGCTCGGTCGAGGAGGCGCCGTTGTTGTCTTCAAATTAGAGGAATTACGGGGAAAGAGAGAAGAAGAAGAAGAAGAAGAATAAGAAAAAGTATTACAAGTTATCATTAATGAGAGATAGAGAGAGAGAGGCTGACAGACAATTA
This sequence comes from Ceratothoa steindachneri, assembly GCA_963969495.1. NCBI lineage: Eukaryota > Metazoa > Arthropoda > Malacostraca > Isopoda > Cymothoidae > Ceratothoa > Ceratothoa steindachneri. The sequence goes on along the minus strand of OZ018331.1, from coordinate 28,496,922 downwards.
TAGAGCATATTTCGTTGGTCATTTCCGAGGTGATTGTACTAAAGAAGGGCACCGACCCAAAGGGCAGTAGCTTAGTGGTCGTGGATTTAGATAGAGGGGGATTAACATAGAAGTCACGGCTCTTCCTCATGTGGCAGCTTCGCCAAAGAGTTCAACACACTCTTAAGGGAAAACGGCCTGGCCAGGGAGCTCTGGTTTCCGGAGAACCGCCCATCAAGCGACCTACTAAGGAGGAGTCTCTGAGTAACCACACTAACAAACAAACAGAACGAGGAAGCAAATACAGAAGATCAGCAAACACCCGATAACGAGGAAATAACCCAAATAGAAGAAACAACAGAAACGGAGGAATCTCATAACCCTCCAGAACTAACGGATGATGGACGGGATAGATAGCGCCATCTACAAATGGAAATATTACCCAGAACATGACTGGGACACGCTCGAAACGGCATTAGTCAAAGACACAAAAATATCCCACACCCGAAGCAGCCTAATAAGTAAAGAAAAACTTATAGACCTCAACAGTGGGAAAAGATACGATTAAAGTCCTCTGTCACCCGTCATTGGGTCTAAACCTACTTGGAAACGATTTTGTGCCGTTCTTCCAGGTTTCAGTTTTAGCAGAGGTATTCTCCCAGTTCCACCCTCCCCTCTTCCATATATAAATATAAAGTTGTTAATAATAATCAATTTTATTTATTAAAATATTAATAAATAAAATTGATTATTGTAATTTCCCTTTCCTGCTTAATACTTTTTGTCTTATTCCTCAATTCCTCCCTTTTGGAATTCTAAATCACTTTTCGTTCATCAACATCACTAACTCTATAATTTAAGAAGGGGATTTTTTTAAGTATTTGAATAATAATTTCATCTTAGTTTGGTTATGACTTTTTCATCAAAGTTATTTCTAATAATTATTTTATAATATCAACAAACAAAATGGTGAAGTTCAGAAATAAATATAAGTATCGAAATTTTGTGATTTTTAAACCCCAAAGAATTATAAATGGCGAAGTTCATAAAATTCATAAAAAATTAACCATGGCTGATTTTTTTTAGATTTTAAATTTTAATCTTAGTAGCGAAGTGCAAGCCCCTCCCCCGGAAGGGAGGAGTGGCGAAGCCATTGCCTGGTTATTTTATATTTCGGCCAGCCAAAATTCGCGAAAAACTAAATATCTTTTCAACCCTTTTCCTGTAAACCAATTTACTGTTTAAAATCTTTCAAAATCATTTCATTTTCGAAGGAACTAAAATCCCTTATGAGATAAACATTGATTATTAAAAAGCTCACTTCTTTTATCGATAGGCAAAAAGTCCGTGTCATTGTATTTTTCCTTTTATTATTCAATATTTGAGGTACTTTACTTTTGATCTTTGTCTCCCAACTGTGATACCGAGTTTATATAAGTAATCGCGTGGTTGTGTTTGGTCGGTTGTCGAGAAGCTTTATTCCGGTCGACCGCATCATTTTCACGAGCTCCTGACCTCCCGAAAATCGTTCATCTCTCAATTCAATTTTTTGATCATCCTCCTAAATAGAGATGGAAGGATTAAATGCGATAGAAAGGATGTGAGAGTAGGATCAAGAAAATGACAGAGTAATAGAGGAGTTTAAACTTCAGGTTTGGGAAGGAAAGATTTCGTTTTATCGATTCTATCGACCATCAACTCAGGTTTCGAGAAGGTCAACACTTAGCCCCATAATAGAGGAATGTATTAAAGAGAAGAGAATTAAGAATAGAATTAGGAACTTCTTCGAATCTTGGTTTTGTTGTTTACGGAAGAAAGAGATAGATGAATGAGGAAAAAGGATGAGAATAAGAAAGAATATTAATAGAACATAGGAGATAAACTTTATTAACTCATACAATTTTATTAGAGAAAGTGAGCATGAATAAATAAATGAATAATGAGGGTATCATTTTTTTTTTACTTTAAACTGAAATTATATTTATTTGTTTATAAAAAAAAGTAAATATGTAGATTAGCGACTCGGCCGAAAAAGTTGTTTTTTTTTGGTAAATATTTTCGTTCACTCCAACCGGAATATTCATGCGCGTTTGAGTCGTCTGACGTCAGACCCCACCCCCATCCCCATTATAATTCGCAAAAGGATTAAAGGCGCTGACATGATTTGGTTAAATCATTCACCTCTGTAAACGTTAGGACATTAGTCTATAAACAATTAGGATTCTATACTGGGGGGCTGTGCCCCCCCCCCCCCAATTTAATGAAACTCAGGATCATCGTAGTGTGGTCCTCCCCATTGTATGTACCCTCACATGAGCCGTCCCCTTAAATGTACTCCAAAAACGTGAAACATTTTGGAATACGGACGAAATAGTACGCCCCATCGTTCGAGTCGCTGATCTACATATTTACCCTCCTACTAAATAACCTCCGAGAGTATCTCCATTTTTAAATCCTTACA
>OZ018331.1:28431982-28489482 GCA_963969495.1 Ceratothoa steindachneri | reverse complement strand
CAGGGCTGACCAATCCTGATTTTGTAATTCCTTAACCATTAGGTCCCATTTGGCGTTAGTGAAATTAGATTTGAGGGAGAGTATTGGTATCCTCTTTATTGTAAATAGCATTTGCATTAAAGTTTACCTTAAATTCTACCTGTCCGTGGTCACTGTTTGGGAAAAAGTAACCGACATTAATGTTGGTTACCATGTTAGTGTAGGAGATTAATTCGGGTCTCGTGTAGGCACGTCTACTAGTTGGTAAAGGGGACCACTCACAAGGCCTTGGTAGAAAGTATTTCCAGAGGCTGTAGAAAGTGGTTCACCCCAGTTTTTGCAGGGTAAGTTAAAATCTTCTAAAATTAAAGAGTTGTGCCTAACAAGCTATATAATTAATAATCTCGCCTAAATTTGTATGAACTTCTGCGACCTACTTCGGAAGCCTATAGAAGACGGATAATATCAAACTATTCCTACATATATCTGTGATTTTGACAAAAACTTTATTAATAGTATTCGGGATTTCCAAAACTTTTGGGAGTGGGGAAAGTGATAATTCCACATATAAAATAACCCCTCGACTAGCGCCTACTAGTCTATTATTATAGAACATGGAATATCCTGGGATTTGAAATTCTGCCCCAAAGTCTTTACTTGAGAAATTTAGCCACGATTCCGTGACGGAAATTATATCATATTTGCTGGCCTGGTTTAAGGCCACAAGGTCATGGAAGCTGTTTCTCAAACTTCTCGCGTTAAGTAGGACACAGGACAGTTGCTGATGGTTGCTAGTATGGAAATAATTTTTTTTTTTTTTAGTGAGTGAAATCCATTTAGTATCTGAAAATTTATGATTGCCTCTGTAAATAATCGTGACAACTTTGTTGAACCCATATGTTGAGGTGGAGTCCATCTGGAAGAAAAAGTTCTTTTTTATTATAAACTTTATTATATTTTCTTTGGTGTGTGACATAGTAAACATAAACATTAAGTTATTAGATCATATATTTGGTTAATATAACGAAGTTAAATTGTGGTTATTTTGTATAAATTGTGGCTATTTTGTTTTGGTGAGAAAGTGACTTTTGTTTACTGTGGTGGCCATCTTGATTAGCAGGTTTTAAACTTGCGCGCACAAATTCGGGTTAAATTCGGTAAGACTTCACATTCAGGGCGCACGGTAGATGGCGCTGTTAGTCGGCTACAATTTTGGGCTACAGCATATTTCTTATGACGTCAGACGGTAGCGTCAGATGTGACAATCAGTGCGTTAAACTCTTGTTGTTCGTAAGTTTTTGTTTCTATTATTGTTTTTGTTTAAGTATGGCTGACTGTTTGGATATAAAGAGTATGCCTTTTGAAAGTAGTGTGTATGTAGTGTGCGATGTCTGTGGTGTAGAGAGGAGAGTGAATGTGTCTGAGTGCCGTGTATGTGCTTTGACTGAGGAGGTGAGTCGATTACGTGCGGAATGCTTGAGACTAAACGATTTAGTGTCTGAAGTGAGAAGAGGTGCAAGTGTACGGTTGAAGAGTCAGATTGGGACCAGGAGGGAGGAAGTTATGCCTAGAACAGGGACTGGAGAGAAAGCAGTAAGTGATGATGAGTGGTGGGTGAAAGTGAACAGAATAGATAAGGGTAACACTTCAGATTCGAGGCGCACGGTAGATGGTGTTGTTAGTCGGCTACAATTTTGGGCTACAGCATATCTCTTATGACGTCAGACGGTAGCGTCAGCTGTGAACAATATCGGCGTAATATTTTTTTGTATATGAGTATATACTGGGGGGCTGCGCCCCCCAGACCCCCCGCAATTGATTGAAACTCAGCATCATCGTAGGGTGGTCCTCCTGCAGTGATATCTCCCCCACGAGCAGCCCCCTTGAACTTACTGGTTTTTTTTTCTCCCCAACGAAAACAAAACAAAAAACAATAAAAGACATCAAGAAACCTTACCTAACTTAGAAAAAAAACTATAAACGAGCAGAGCGCAGATATTTAGTAAATAATAGACTAAAAGTTACAAATCCCCAAAACAACAAAAAAATATAACGCAGTGATTGTCACATCTGACGCTACCGTCTGACGTCATAAGAGATATGCTGTAGCCCAAAATTGTAGCCGACTAACAACGCCATCTACCGTGCGCCTCGAATCTGAAGTATTACCAGATAAGTTAGGACAGGTTAGGTGTGGGATTGAGAGGGACATGGAACCTGTTAGGCTAACTAACAGATTTGATGCCCTGAGAGAGGAAGAATTCGAATGAGATTTGTCTGGTGTGGCCGTGCCTGAAAGTAGAAGGTAGGCAGGCTAATGGAAGTGCTTTAGGGTTAAATTACTTGAGTGGTGTTAGTGGTCAGGGAAATACAAAGGAACAGGGTCGGCGAAGGAGAGAAAGAAGATGCAGAGGAGATAGGCCCTCAGGTGCTTCAGGGATAAGAACATAAGAAAAGAAGGAGACTGCAAAAGACCATTCATGGCCTACACTTGGCAGCTCCTGTTCCAGTCAACACACAAAAGATTTCTTACCAGAGGAAAGTCATCAACATTGTCACCCTTTACAGGAGTTCGTCAGATCTAATCTACAATATACATAAAATGCATCCAGAGGATTATGTCCATTCATGCAACCGCAAAATAATCTCCCCACTCCTTGCATTTATTGCATTTATTGATGATATTTTGATTATGAATGAAAGTTTCAATGAACATAAGGAGTTGGTAAATAAGGTGTATGCTTTGGAGTGAAAGTGAAGGTGAGTAAGTGTGAATGGTCTTCAAAAGAAGTAAAGTTTCTTGGGCATAAGGTTAATGAGAATGAGATACGAAAGTCAGATAAGTTTATTGAGAAAATGCTGTCTTTCCCTAAGCCATTGACAATAAGGCAGATTAAAGCCTTCCTAGGCTTGATCGAATTTCAGAGGAAACTCATCAGGAACTGCTCTGGCATTATGAAACCACTGACTGAATGGTTGGGTAAGAAAGGAAGTGTAGTGATTAGGTGGATAGATAGTATGAATGGGGCGTATGAAGAAGTGAAAGATGCTGGGGTTGAGTATGTTTAGTTAGCATAGCCAGATTATATTGAGAAAGCCAGACCACTCGAGTTGTATACAGAGGCAAGTGGATATTGCATGGGTGGTTGCCTGGTGCAAGAACAGTATATGAATGGAGGGTATGGAAGAAGAATAATTGTGTATGTGTCAAAGGCTTTGAATGCGGCAGAGCGGAAGTATTTGACTATTGAGCGAGAATTAGTGGCTATAAGGTATTGTGTAAAAGTGTTGCAGCCATTTAGTATGGGGTTAATTGAAGTTTGTGATCAAGACTGATGACCAGCCATTAGTGTATCTGCAACGAATGAGATTGGTGGACAGTAGAGTGGCAAGAACTTTGGAAGATATGAGTGATTTTTAGTATGTGATTGAATATATGCCAGGGGAAAGGAATGGTGTGGCCTATTTAATGTATCGGTTCTCTGGTGCGGTAGAAGTGAATATGTTATGAATGATCTAGAATACTTGCCTAAAGATTATGAAAGTGAGAAATAGTAAGGGTGGAGGTGATTCTTTGTTTGGAAGTGTGTGGAATGGATTAGAAGATTTGAAAGAAGATGGGTTGAAAGTTAGATTTCCTGAGACAGTGGATGAGTTAAGGAAGAAGGTGATGACTGGGGAATGTAAGAAGTGTAATTTAATTGGTGTAGCCAAGATGTGGAACTATATGAAAGAATTGAAGGCAATGCTTATGCCCGGAGTTCTGCCTTTCCAGGAAGTTCTGATTATACCGACTAGAATTTAGGGGGTAGTTGTATATGTGCATTATGGGTGTGAGAAACTGATAGTGTATAAGGATTTGAGAGATGGCATGATTGATTAGTATGGAGTGCATTTGCAATGTTTGAGTGGAATTCATTATAATTGGGTTGTTGAGAAAAGAAACAAAAGAATGTATTGGAGAGAATGAAGTAAATGAATTTTAGGAAGAAGATGTATGTTTGGCAAATGAGATCGGTGCTATACTGATGGCGTATTGTGAACATGGTGACCCTGGAATGATGGAAGTGAAAAAGGTGTGGGAGGTACATTGTGTATCACCACAACACTACTTTGCCCTGCTAGCAGAGAATATTGTTGTGCAGTTGCCAGATAGACCTTTAAAAAAGATCTTGATTTGTAATCAATTTGTTAATCAAATCAAGGTAATTCGGAAGGCACTCGCATGATGGGCTGCTTTTAGCTGAATTCTAAAAGGGTTATTCCAGTGACCTATGCTCTTGGTAGCTGTTACCAGATGGGCACCTTTGAAAATAACTGACGTAATGATAAGTGGGATGTTTTGTAGGATTGTTTATGCTTTTATTCAAATAGCTCATGGGACATATTCCTGATGTCAAGAGATCTTTAAAGTTTCGAGTGGAATGCATTACCTTTTTTATCCATCCTGCTTAATTTCAATACAATTCCTGTATAATGAGATTTTTGAAATTGATAAGATATATTATAAAGTGTGACAGTATCTTTCTAACTTTTACAGGATACATTTGGAGAGATTAAAGGAATAAATCACAAATTCTGTGAAGATCCACTTGGTGGCAATTTTTATCTTAAAAAGGTGAGCGAAGATACAACACTAAAATTGCCTATGGTTATTCATTGTTCAGATTTGTTTTATTTTTAACCATTATCAACATAAATATAATCATTATAAATGAATCATTTTAAACTAGATAATTAAATTATAATTTATCGGGATGATTGTGTAGATAGCCCAGCCAAAAAGATTAAAGATGAGTCTTTTGATGGAAAACAACATGGATTAAGAAGTATTTGGTGGTTCTTATGAAATAATCAGCCAATTTGGCACACACAAAGAGGGAGTTTTATTATTTTTTTCTTTGTATCTAATTTATTTGCATGGTATCACTGGTAGCTATCTCGCCTTCCTGACTAAGTTGAACTCTAGAGGTTACTAAGTCTTAAATATGATGTAGGTTTGTAACTTTATAGATAGGGACCTCTTTGTGCATTTCTTTATAAATTATATAGAAAAAGCAAGGAATGCTGCTATACCTGAAAGTTTTATAAAAAGTGGTGGTGAAAATATGTGGATGCTACATGATTAAGTTGACTCTGGGTTATACATTTACATGCAAAAGATTTAAATTATTAATTCCAAATTTTTTCAATCCTTGGGGATTGGAAAGTTAAGTATTCTATCCTTTGTGTTTATTGCCTAACTAGTGTGGGATGGTTGTTGCCACATGGTTCAGAGAGATGTTCATACCTTTCTGCAATGTATGAAGAGATGGAAAGAGCCAAGAGGAGGGGGATATGGTCCATGGGTACTAGGATAAAGAGTGGTATTTGCCGATGTGAAAAGCATCAGCTGGGAGCCAGAGCAAGTTTTTAATCTCCTCATATTATGGCTTTGGGGGGCAGTGATGGGCCACAGTAGGACTCTTTGAGGGTCTCCTAAAATGTTTCCTGTTATAGTAAGAGATAAAACCAATGAGTCCAATCGGATGCAATTGCTGTCAGACTTTTGTCAAACAAGATTGCAGAGAAAACATTAAAATTTGTTGGAAAGTTCATTCATAGTCTTTTTCCACTAGTAGGGATTGGTGAGCAAACATGAATCTGAGGGGCCTGGATAGCCTTTTGGTCCTTCTTTTTCCTCCATTTTATCTAAAAATAATTTCTTGGTTATTTAAATAAAATTGACTTTGTCTTTAACTTTAGGAGCGATTTTATGAGATTATAATGAAAGAGGAGATTAAAGAAGAACCCCTGGAAGATGAAATTCCTCTCCTTGATGGAGAGAGTCTCAACTCAGAAGAGGAAAATTCAAGCCCCAAATCATCTACTGAAATGGCCCTACGAAACTCCCTTCAAGAAAAGGTAATTTTGCCCACTTTAAAATTTAATACCAAATTTATTTGCAAATTTTAATGCAGTAAAGACTTAGTTATTTGGGGGAAAGTTTATAGCATGGTCCCTGAGGTGACCTAACCCCAGACGGTAGGATTTTCTATGGGGTCGAATCCGGGCTCGGTGCCAAGCACATAACACGAGTGTGCCCCTATGCAAGCTCTCCTAAGACGCCCCCGTAAGGGGCGCGGTGATTTGCCATCATGGCCGCCGTGCTGACGGGACTCGGCACCCCGTCCGGCCTCAGTTTAGCCTCTCTTCCTTCCTTCAAAACACTGGTTTCCTCTCTTTTCATACAACCTCTCCCACAACTTTCTCTGGTCAGCCTCTAATTTCACAGGGTAGATGCTGACCTTCTTCTCGGCCAACCGTCCTGGATCGGGGCTGAGGGGGGAGGGGACAATGTTCCCTGACCCCTGAACTCCGGTCTGGGGTGGTTGGTTTTTAACAACCTGCTTCATCCCCACCCATACCTTCCTCACATCCCTTTTCCTCTCGTCTTGAAAATCTATCTTTTTTACGCCGTGTCTAAGGTAGAGCCGCCATGCCGATGGACTGCCAGGCCACCAGGCGGTAGGGGTGGTCCCAAATGGCGGCGCCGGGCCTGCAAGCACCTCTTGTGCAGTGCGGGTAACTGTGAGAGGTGGTGAGCTGTTGCGTCCCGTGTAAATAAGAGGGTCACCATGCCCAATGATGAGTATAAAAAAAAAACCCAACCCCCAACTTCCCCAAGAACATCAAAGGAGCCGCCCTCGGGCAGCTCCACCAAAAAAATGGAGGTTCCCCCCCTTGTGCTTGCGCAGGGGACCCTCCATACTTCTTTAACCGGAGAGGAGGCTTACTCCTCTCTTACGCCTACGGGTGTAGGGGACTCCCCCTCACTCCCTTCTCTGGAGGTGCTTTCGGGCACCTCCCTATTTCCAGCGGCAGTCCCTCCTTTTCTTTCTAAGGGGACTGCCAAGAAAGCCAGCAGGCAGCCCATTGCCGACCGCCCCTCGCGTAAGTGGCTCGGTAGGGCAAACCCCCTTAGGGGGGAGAGGGAAGCCAGGCCCCTTCCGTCGCTTCCCTCAAAAGACCTGCTGGCAAGGATATTAAACCTTGCCGGGGTTAAGGCTTGTGCCTCCCCACAAATGACTCTTGACGATGCCAAGGGGACCTGCGATGTCCTGGGAGGGGATGGCCAACTGGAGGCCCTTCCTGTGATAGACATGGTCCTTGAGGAGACCCAGCCTCAGAGGGTAGGGCCTTCCATGGGGGGGGAATCCGGGCTCGGCGCCAAGCACCGAACCCGAGTCCACCCCTATGCAAGGTCCCCCTCAAACGGCTGAGGGCTCCGAGGCAATACAAGGAGGGGAGGGATCTCCTCCGACAGGTGCCCCCACGACTACCAGGAACTTCTCCATTTCGGAGAGGGACCTGGCTGAGGCTGGCCCATCTGGCATGGGAGCTTCTGCCGGCGGAGGTGAGAAGCGGGTTCATTCCCCGCCCTCCTCTCCAAAAAAGAAAAAGACCAAAAAGACGAAGAAGACTCAGGGCTCCTCTCCATCCGCGGGGGCTACGGGGACGGATGGGTCTGCTGCCACTTTGGCAAGCGACCAAGCCAAGATCGGCACATCCGGCCCCTCTGCCCCCCCCGGGTACAGAGCTCCTGACGATGACAAAGACGAAAAGTGCACAGGGCGGAGCCTCGATGACATCGGGGCCCCTCATTCAGAGGTTACCTGGCGTTTTCGAGCCCGCTGGCTTCAAACGCTTCCTCGTTATTCGCTCCACTGATGGCAGCATGTTGTCCAAGGGCAACATGATCCATCAGAGGAGAGGATTAGCTAGTGCAATTGGTAGAGAGCCGAAGGTAACCCGTTTCTCGGACGGGAGCCTTCTGGCGAATGCGGCGAATCCCGCCGAGGCGGCCAAGATAAGTGCTCTTCGGACACTTCATGGCACCCCGGTGAGTGTGACGCCGCACTCTACCATGAACTTTGTGAAAGGAAAAGTTTATGCGAGGGAACTCGTTGACTACTCCATTGAGGACATCACCCTAGAGCTGGCCGACCATGGGGCGGTCAAGGTCGAACGTGTGATGAGAAAACAGGGAGAGGCCTCGAGACCCACCCCTACACTCTTCGTCACGTTCGACTGTGACAAGCTCCCTGAGTCGGTGCGTGCCAGTTGGTACCGCTACCGCGTGAAGGCATTCGTGCCACTGCCGCGGCGGTGCTATTACTGTCACCGCTTCGGCCATACTTATCGCTCATGTAGATTTGCAAAGTCGGGGTCACCCGAAGTATGTGTAAATTGCTCCAAGGTCGCACACGATAAGTCCAAATCGTGTGTGGCCAAGTGTGTCAATTGCGGAGAGCCGCACCCTGCTTCTTCGAAGCAATGTGGTGCATATCTCCTTGAAAAAGAAATCCTGGCCGTTCAGGCCCAGGATCAACTCTCATTCCGCGAGGCAAAGGACTTGGTCCTGGCGCGCCCGGCTCTGCCTGGGACGTCATATGCCTGAATAGTTAGAAAGGCACCCTCTTCTCCTGGCCCATCCAGGCCAACGAGAACGGTTGTTTCCGCGCTGATTCGGAGCCCTTCTGCGGGCTCTACCCAACCTGGGCGCTCCCCTGGTAAAGCTGGCGGCAAAAAGGGTTCATACCCTGCCCCGGCTTAAACCAGGGCTCCCCCCTCTTTTCCCAGTGTCACCGTTTCCCTTAAGGCCAAACGGCCACGCGCCTCCACCGAGTCGTCAAACTCACAGGAGGCAATACCCCTGAAGATGGTCGCTAGGCCATCTTCCGGGGTTCCTAAAGCTGTTCCCCGAAAGGAGGACAGCAACAAAGGAGCTTCGGCCCCTTCGCCCACGCCCCGAGGTGGAGCGAGTGGCTCGGAGACGGTGGTTCCTCGAAAAGAGGGCCCCCCCGTCTCCCAAGCCGCAACGCCCGCCTAAGGTTTTGAGGCGGAGGGAGGAAAAGACTCGCATGGCGAGCCCAACCTCCCCCAATAAGTCCTCGAAGGCGACAGCGCCTTCAGCGCTTTGTCCGGCCAACAGCGCCCGGGGTTCTGCCCCCGGGAAGCGTACGGCCATTCCCGTGAGGGTCTTCAATTCGAGGAGGGCCCCCGCGTCTCCTCCGAGCTATGCCTGGAGGGCATATTCCTTCAATGGAATTGCCGTGGACTCCGGGCCAACTGGGAGGAGCTGCGGAGGCTCGTCTCGTCCCGTTCCCCGTTAGCTATTTTTTTGCAGGAGACCATGCTAGGCGCGTGCCCGCTGCCTGCCCTCCCGGGGTATAAGGGTCTTGTGACCCCACCACCGCGGGATGGCCGGGCTGGGGGATGCGCGGTTTACACCCGGCATGATGTCTCCGTTCTTCCTTTCTCTTTAGATACCTCTTTTCAGGCAGTGGCTGTGCAGCTGCACCTGGATAGGAGGTATACTATCATTTCTGCGTACATTCCACCGTCAGCTGACTTCGACGCGGGGGACTTCCGCCGCGTCGTGGCACGGTTGCCGAGCCCCTATCTCTTGCTTGGAGATCTGAACGGCAGGCACCCTCTCTGGGGAGATTACTCCATAAATCCCAGGGGACAAGTCCTTGCCGATCTGATCGAAGAGCTTGAGATGGGTGTCCTAAACGTGGATGAGTTTACGCATCACTGTCCGAGAACCGCTTCATTTTCTTGCCTTGACCTATCTTTGTGCTCTTCGGATGCACAGCCTGATTTTGATTGGGGGGGTGGTCGATGACCTCCATGGTAGTGATCACTTTCCCATTCAAATATCATTTTGAGGGCAATTGCCGCCTGAGAGACCACCTCGGTGGTGCTTGGCGCGGGCGCGGTGGCCTGCATTTCAGGAAATGACTGAATTTTCTATCTCAGTCGAGGAGAAGCTGGTCGGTAGATGAGGCCGTTGAGTTCTCCGGCAACCTCATCGCCGTGGGCCTGACTACTATTCCTAGGACGTCTGGCCGTTTTGCATGCCGACCACTCCCATGGTGGTCGGCCGAGTGTGAGACGGCCCTCAAACAGAAGCGTTATGCCTACATGCGCTATAAGCGCCGCCCGAACGATTTCACTGTCGCTGAATTTCGTTGGGCTAGGGCTAGGTTCCGGTATATTTCGAAGCACGCCCGCCGCTCTTCTTGGCGAGCATACGTATCTTCGCTTAACGGGAAGACCACTTTAGCTGAGGTGTGGAAGCGAGTCAAAAGGATTCGGGGCAAGTTCTCGCAGGACCCCCCTCCCGTTCTCCAAGAGAATGGGACCGCAATCTCGGACCCCGCATCCGTGGCGGAATCCTTAGCGACCGCTTTTTCCGCATTCTCTAGCCGTGATGCTGCTCCGCCAGCATTCAATGCACGTCGTGATGTCGCGGAAGGCCGCCGGCTGGACTTTACCTCCAGAGGCGGAGAACCCTTCAACGACAAGTTTACTGTGAGTGAGTTGCGTTCCGCTCTCGCTTCGTGCGCGGACACCCCCCATGGTTCGGACGATGTCCCGTACGCCATGCTTCGACACCTGGGTGTCGAAGCGAGGCATGGCCTTTCTGTTAGATTTGCTTAACAGGATCTGGGTGGAAGGTCTTCTCTACTGTGCTCGCCTTTCGCAAGCCGGGAAGAGATCACTCTACTCCGACTGGTTTCCGCCCAATCTCTCTAACCTCTTGCGTGTGCAAGTTGATGGAGAAATTGGTAAATGTTAGATTAGCCTTTTTCCTGGACAGCGGAGGCCATCTGTCTTCTGCACAGTGCGGCTTCCGTAAGTTCCACTCCACGTCGGATGCTCTGCTCCGACTGGAAAATGCCGTCTGCGAGGCTTTCCTTCGTAGACAGCACTACGCCACGGTGTTTTTTGATCTGGAGAAGGCCTATGATAACGCATGGCGATACGGTATCATGGAGACTCTCCACACGATGGGGGCGAGGGGACGCCTCCCAATGTTTATATCTGAATTTTTGCGAGATCGTCGATAACGCGTACGGGTGGGGGGAGCCCTCTCCGGCCCAAAGGAGCAGGAAGAGGGTGTCCCGCAGGGAAGTGTCCTCAATGTCACACTCTTTGCCCCGAGCATCAACGGCATCACCTCGGTGCTGCCGGAAGATGTTCTCGCTACGTTCTACGTGGACGACCTTTGGATCTCTTTTGGCGCGGCCCAGATGCCAACTCTGGAGCGTCGACTCCAACAGGCATTGAACCGCGTCTCTCGCTATGCCGAAGCGCACAGGTTTCGGTTTTCTTTGGCCAAGACCAAGGTGGTGCACTTCTGCCGCCATCCACGGCTTCACCCCGACCCAGATTTGTTTCTTAATGGGGTGCGCCTGGATGTGGTTGAGTCGCACCGTTTCCTTGGTCTTGTATTCGACCGACGCCTCACCTGGAAGGCTCATATTCGCAGACATTCTCCGTTCCGTGACGTTCAGCGCTTGGGGCGCTGATAGGGCTACTGCCTTACTTTTTTATCGATCCTTTGTTCGCTCGAAGCTCGACTACGGGTGCGAGTTTTATGCATCCGCAGCCGAGCGTTTATTGCGGAAGGTGGATTCGATCCACCACACCAGCCTTCGCCTTGCGACCGGTGCCTTCCGCACTTCCCCCATTGAGAGCCTGTTGGTCGATGCTGGGGAGATGCCTCTCGCTCTGCGCCGCGTGCAGTGCATCACTTGCCTGTACGTGCGAGCCCGGCGCCTCCCTCAGTCGCCAACAGCTCTCACTGCATCCGCAGCAGATCTCGATGGTGCCTATGCTGCCGAAAGACGCCAGTCATACCCTAAGCCCTTTGGGTTTAGGGCCAGGAAACTCCTTCGAGAGGTAGATATAGCTCTCGGGCCGGTGGCGCCCCTGGTTCTGCCCAGGACGCCACCCTGGAGGGTACCACATTTGGCTATTTGTCGCCACGCTTCTGCTCCCAAAGCTTGTACTGCGCCGGGAGTATTGCGTTCGACCTTTTTGGAGCACACATCGTGTCACGCTGGTACCGTGCTAGTGTATACGGATGGCTCCAAGTCCCAAGAGGGGGTCGGCCTCCACGCCGTATCCCCTCTGTTTGAAGTCAGCGGGGCTCTACCAGGCGCTGCGTCTGTCTTCACGGCCGAGCTGGTGGCAATACACCACTCGGTACGGGAGATTACGCGACGTGCCCGGTTCGGAGACCGGATTGTGATCTATAGTGACTCACAAAGCTCCCTGAGTGCTCTCGGGGCATTGGAATCTCCGCATCCCCTGGTTCGCGAAATCCGTGACGCCACGGTTTTGGCGAGCCGGGCAGATGTCGAGATTATCTTCTGCTGGGTTCCTGGACATGTAGGAATTGCGGGGAATGAGCGCGCCGATGAGGGCGCCAAAGAGTCCGCGAGGACTCTGCGACGGACCAGCGTTTCGCTCTTCCTTACACTGACTAAATGGCAGGAATACGGGCTGCTCTTCGGACTGCTTCGCAAAGAAGATGGGAGATGGTCGAAGGGAACTTAAAGTTGCGTGCCATTGCGCCGCGACTGTTCCCATGGACCTATCCCCCAATGCCGCGGCGGCTTCAGGTTGCTTTCTGTCGACTTCGAATCGGCCTCACTCGTGTGACACATCGCTATTTGATGGAGCGCTCGCCTGCGCCCTATTGCAACGACTGCGTCGTCCACCACACTGTTCGGCACATTCTTGTCGAATGTCCCAGTCTGGGTGATCTTCGCGCACGACACCTGTCCCGGTACCGGGATGAGCGGGGTCGCTACCGCCTGTCCCTTGTACTCTTGACGAGTGCGTGTACTTTGACTGGTGGACTTATTGACTTTTGGGGGGAGGCCTGCCTTGTCCATTTCATTTAACCCGGTTTAATTGTTGTTGTTTTTATTATTGCTTTGTTATTGTTATTTCTTTTTATTGTTTCCTGTTCAATTTTTTAAAGTAGCCTAGAACTAGGCTGTTTGTTTACGGCAACTTATGCCTTAGTCGGCAGTCGCCAGATAGCCCCTTAATTAAAAAAAAAAAAAAATCTCCTAAGACGGCAGGTTCATTCCCCGCCTTCATCTCGGAAAAGAACAAGAAAATACTTTGCACCTCTCCCTACGCGGGAGCCGCCGGACGGTCGGGTTAGCTGCAGTTTCGATAAGCCACCATGCCAAGATCGGTATGTCCGGCCCCGTTGCTTCCCCGGGTGGGTAGTCCCAGACGAAGACAATAACTGTGCAGAACGGAGCCTCGATTACGTCGGGACCCCTCATTCAGAGGCTACCCTGCGTTTTCGAGTCCGCTGGTTTCAAACGCTTCTTTGTTATTCACTTCCCTGATAGCAGCATGTTGGCTAAGGTCACCAAGATTCTTCTGAGGAGAGTTATAGCTAATGTGATTGGTAGAGAGCCAAAGGTAACCGGCTTCTCAGACCGGAGCCTTTTGGCGAATGCGTCGAATCCCTCCGAGGCGGTCATGATTAGCGCACTTCGGATACTTGATGGCACACCTGTAAGTGTGACGCCACACTTTACCATGAACTTCGTGAAAGGAGTAATTTATGCGAGGGAACTCTTGGCCTACTCCATAGATGTCATCACCTTAGAGCTGGCCTACCATGGGGAGGTAAAGGTCGAACGTGTTATGAGAAAACAGGGAGGGGCTTCGAGACCCACCCCTACACTCTTCGTCACCTTCGACTGTGACAAACTCCGTGAGTCGGTGCTTGCTGGTTGGTATCGCTACAGCGTGAAGTCATTCGTGCCACTGCCGACTGACTGCTTTGGCCATACTAATCGCTCCTGTAAACGCGCAAAGTCTGGATTACCAGAAGTTTGTGTAAGTTGCTCCAAGGCCGCACATGATAAGTCCAAATCGTGTGTGGCCAAGTGTGTCAATTGTGGAGAGCAGCACCCCGCTTCTTCGAAGCCATGTGGTGCGTATCTCCTTGAGAAGGAAATCCTGGCTGTTCAGGCTCAAGATTGTTTCTCATTTCGCGAGACTAAGGACTTCGTCCTGCCTCGGCCGTCCTATGCCTAGATGTTAAGAAAGACATCCTCTGCTCCTGCCCCCCCCCTCCCCCCGTCCTAAGAGCATGGTCGTTTCTGCTCCCATTCGGAACCGTTCTGCGGGTTCTACCCACCCCGGGCGCTCCCCTGGTAAAGCTGGTGGCACAAATGGTTCACACTGAGCCTCGTCTAAAACCAGGGCGCGCATCAACCGAGTCGTTAGACTCATAGGAGCCAACACCCCTGAAGATGGTCGTGAGGCCATCTTTCGGCGTTCCTAAAGCTACACTCCGAAAGGATGACAAGATTAAAGGAGATTCGGCTCCTCCATCCACACCCAGTGGTAGGCTGGGTGGCTCGGAGGAGGTGGATCCTCCAAATGATGGACACCCCCCTCCGAGACGGAGGGATGAACCTTTCCCCAAAGTCCTCGATGGTGACATCGCCTTCAGCTCATTGCCCGGCATATCCATTCAATGGAATTTCCGCGGACTCCGGGCCAACTCGGGGGGGGGGGGGAGCTGCGGAAGCTTGCTTCCTCCCGCTCCCCGTTTGCTATCCTTTTGCAAGACACCATCCTAGGCGCCTGTTCCCTGCCCACCCTCCTGAGCTATAAGGGTTTTGCCACCCCACCACCATGGGTTGGGTGCCTGGCGGGACGATGCGCGATTCACACCCAGCATGATGTCTCCGTTCTTCTCTTCGCTTTAGATGGCTCGTTTCAGGAGGTAGCTGTGCAGCTGCACCTTGATAGGAGGTATAGTTATTTCCGCGTATATTCCACAGTCATCCGACTTCGACACTGGGGACTTCCGCCGCGTAGTGGGACGGTTGCCAAGCCCTTTTTTAGGCTCTGAGATCTGAACGGTAGACACCCCTTATGGGGAGTGGTCCGCATTTCAGTAAATGACTGATTTCTCTCTCATTGGAGGAGTTTAGCTTGGTAGATAAGGCCGTTCTTAAAATATCTGGCCGTTTCTCGCGCCGACCGCTCCCGTGTTGGTCAGCCGAGTGTAAGACGGCCCTCGAACAGAAACCTTATGCTTACATACGCTATAAGCGTGGCCCCGAATGACTTCACTGTCGGTGAATTTCGTCGAGCTAGGGCTAGGATCTGGTATATTTCGAAGCACATCGCCGCTCTTCATGGCGAGCATACGTGTCTTCACTTAACGGAGAGACCCCTCTCGCAGAGGTGTGGTAGTGAGTCAAAAGGATTCTGGGCAATTTGTCGCATGACCCGCCTCCCGTTCTCGAGGAGACGTGGGGCAATTTTTCGCGACCGCTTTCTCCGCATTCTCTAGCCGGGATGCTGTTCGCGATAGTCGTAACGCAACCGTTTTGGCGAGCCGGTTGGGTGTCGAGAATATCTTCTGCTGGATTCCTGGACATGTAGTAAGTGTGTGGAATGAGGTCGCTAAAAAGTTCGCGAGGACTGAACGACCAGACCAGCGTTTCATTCTTCCTCTCACAGATTACATAACAGGAATACGGGCAGCTTTCCGGGATGCTTGGCGAAGAAGATTTGGAGACGGTCGAGGGAAATTTAAAGTTAGTTTGCGTGCTATTACGACGCGACCGACCCCCCCCCCCCCTCCCTTCATGCCGCGACGGCTTCAGGTTGCTTTGTGTCGTCTCCGAATTGGACACACTCGCGGGATCCACCGCCATTGGATGGAGGTTTCACCTGCCCCCTACTTTGAAGACTGCGTTGTCCTCCAGACTGTATGGCACATTCTGGGTGATCTCCGCGAGCGGGGTCCTCTATCGCTTGTCCCTTGTACTGGTGACTGGTTCGTGCACAATATACGACCTTTTGCAGGAGACTGGCCTCCTCCACTTTATTTTACCTTTTTGGTAGTTCTCATGTTACTGCGCAGGGGGATGTGGGCCTTTTTAATAGCCTTTTTTCTTTTTTATTGTTGTTATTTAAATATTGTTATTTGTTTCTTAATATAACCTAGTAGTAGTAGGCTGTGTTGAGTATGTCGACTTATGCCCAAGTAGGCAGTAGCCAGATGAACTCCTAAAATTAAAAGAAATATTTTACCCATCATTATGCCACGTTGGAATTGTCGTCCCCTTTTTTAAACCGGACAGGCACAGATTGGACTTATATATGTGCATCTTTTTTGGCTTGTGCTTTAATCACCTCTTGCTACCCCTTTTTTGTGGTGGTGACCCCATGGTTACTCATTTTCAAGTGTATCTTGCTTGTCCCTCCTTCATTTTCTTCCTACATGAAGAATATTTTTTTACACCTTTTAAAACTTTATCTCGTATTGTTTTCTCACTCATAATCACTTTGTCCTTATTTGTTTTTGCTCCCATATATAACCCCCTTAAAATTGGGCTGCTGACAATTTTGTTCCTTAAACCCTTATTAAATGATATGCTGTACTTTTCAAAATACTCTTACACACACCTAAAAATGGTTTCTCCTTTCAAATCAGTTTCTGAAGATTTACCAAAATGTTAGCATTACTAAATTTTTCTTCCATTCTGTCTTCCCTTTTTTGGATGTAGTAGGTGCTGAGCCGCGCACTGCATCGGTCTTCACAGCCGAGCTGGTTGCAATTCACTACTCGATATTTGAGATTATGCATGGTACCTACTTCAGAAACAAAATTGCGATTTATATTGACTCACAGAGAGCCCTAAGTGCTCTTGAGGCATTAGAATCTCGGCACTCGCTGGTTCTCAGTACCTGTGACACCAGCGCTTTTGCCTATCTGAGATTAGTCAAGATTATCTTCTGTTGGGTTTCTGGGCATGTTGGATTGTAGGAAATGATGGAGCCTAAGGATCTACAAGCATTTGACATACATACCACCATTTTACTCCTCCGTGCACTAATTACATAGCAGGAATACATAGCCATTTTTCCTATCGTGTAAAGAAGCTCTAAAACAAGCAACCAAATCCTAAAGTTGGGCTAGTGTAGGGTAACTACACTAGCCCAGTGGCTTTAGTTCACTTTATAATTTCTGAAGATGTTGCCTGGATGGCCCCTTTTCATTAAAATACAAGTGATTTCTGGACCAGACACACTCATGGTGCATTTCCCCATTTGATGGAGTGCGGCTCCCATGCACCTTAAAGCAATGACTGAATGGTTCCCCAAACTGTTCAGTACATTCTTTCCGAATGTCCCAGGACGAGGTGGTGGCTGATGCTTGTCCCTTGTACTTACTCGTACATATGATGAATTCGTGTACACCCAACTGCAGCATTTTTTTAATTTCTGGAGGAGGCAGCCCTCCCCCATCGTCTATATTTAGTCTGGGGTTGTTGGTTGCATGCAAATATGCTGGAGTAAAGTGAGCCTTGGTCTTTTGAGGCTTTGTTTCCTTTTTTTATAAATAGGTTAAGTATAATTAGGGTAACTACTCGTGGTGGCTATTATAAAGTGTACTCATCATCTATCACTACCGTCATTCAAGAGTGGCATCTTGCCCCTTTCATACCATAGACTGGAGTTGTTCATACACACTTTCCAGCGGCCAACAAGTGCTTATTTGCAACTCCATCAGCATCGCCCTCTGATAGGCAACCCTCACTTTTTGTTGAGATCTAATCAGGTGCAAGTCCTAAAGAATGAATTTGGGTTGGGTGGGGTCCCTACCCTTTCTTCCTTTTGCATGAATGTTCCTTGATACACAAGAAAGAAGTCGCCAGATAGGCTCCTAAATTAAAAAAAAAAGTACACAAGAAAGATCGTGAACGAGAGATTATAAAATAACTAATTGTTTCTCTTTTTCCACTAGTAGGGTCTGGTGAGCCAACATGAATTTGAGGGGCCTGGATAGCCTTTTTGTCCTTTTTCCTCCATTTTATCTAAAAATGATTTCTTGGGTATTTAAATAAAATTGACTTTGTCTTTAACTTTAGGAGCAATTTTCTGCGATTGTAATGAAAGAGGAGATTAAAGAAGAACCCTTGGAAGATGAAATTCCTCCCTTTGATGAAGAGAGACTCAACTCAGAAGAGGAAAATTCAAGCCCCAAATCGTCTACTGAAATGGCCCTACGAAACTCCCTTCAAGAAAAGGTAATTTTGCCCACTTTAAAATTTAATACCAAATTTATTTGCAAATTTTAATGCAGTGAAAGATTTAGTAATTTGGGGGAAAATTTATAGCATCTGCAAAGCCTTGTGAGGAAATTCTACCAAATATCAAATAAAAGGCACCCAAGTCCGGGTGCTGGCTTGAGATGCTGCTGCTCATGCCAACAGTTTTGAAGACCTTGTCCAGTCATGGTGGTTAATCTGCATCCTATGGGTTATAAAGAAATTAGGAAAAGTAAATTGTTCTATCCATTCCTCATGGATAAGATCTTATTGAAATTCATATAAAGATCAGAGGGGAAAGACAGCGGTGCTGTAATTGGCTATGAGCTTGATGATGTGTGTAGGAGCTACCCACTCCTGCAAGGGTAGACACAGGGGAGCCATTTGAACCTGGTAAGGCTAAGAGGAGGGGTAGTTAATGATTTGAAAGTAGATCTTTCACTATTAAAGTTGATACAACATTAGACTTCTGATGTCAAGGCGGGAGGTTCAATCCCAGTAAATGGACACAATGCCTTAGTGGTCATAAGCTGGCTGCCCATTGGGAAGAGACACTAATAAATAAAAAATATGTATACACAAAAACGCTAAATATATATAGAGCCAATGTGAGATATAAATAAGTCACACATACAATAAATATTGTGCACACCCCAAAACTATATAAACAGGATCCAGTCATGACAGTCTCTCTAATATCTGGTATCAGTAATGCACCAAAAAATGTAGGGGGGGAGGGGCAATAAGTGAAGGAAAGGGAGTTCAATCCCACTTCTTGGTATTCCTTAGGGTTCCGAGACTTGGTGGGTGTTCTGCACTTAGGATCCCCTAACAGTAGCTGCATTTATGTGGTGGTGTTGGAGGGGGGTTGTGTGTCCCGAAGATCTGATCAGCCATGCTAGGGGGGGGGGGGCAGCTTCCTACTCCGCTCATCTTTGGGGGAGAGGGCTACCCATACTGGATAGATGCCCATCATCACAGAACGGAGCCATAACTATGATGATTGATATCCTACAAAGGCTCACATTCAATACAATACACACTATCATGAAGAAGTTTGGTATCATAACGAGAATTGGAATCATCTATGAGTATAATGATACCACCAACAGATATTATGTGATCTTCCCGACAAAGGAGGCCGCTAAGGCATCCCTTGAACATGCAACCTCCTTATCTATATATGACAAGTACTTCTCTGTTAGACTCTTAAGATAGAGTAATCCTGAAGAGACGGAGCAGGACTACTGTCCAAACATCTGAAGATCTTGCAGAGGAGGCAGCAAGGCCATGAAAAGTACACACTCACTACTGGTTCATTGCCTACTACAGAGAGGGCAAGGGAAATTTCATCTGAGCCGCTGTGTCCTCAGATACACCAAAGATGTCATCCAGGCAAAAATGCTCTCCAACTTCCCATGCCCATCCGATGGTATGTTTGACCATTAAGCCTCACAAGACATCGAAAGTCTACTATCCACAGACCTCATATTTTGCAAATAGACTAATGGCTAGTGATCCGTTGTCACAATAAATCATACTCCATACCAAAATGACCGTAATGACTTGAGACAGAAACGTAACACAGCCATATATCTTTCAATCGTCGATTAGGCACGCTCTGCTCTGCCATGCTAAACATCTTTGAAACATACACAATTACGTGTTTCCTTTTAACCCCATCCACAACCTGATCTTGCATCAAACATCCACCCATCGAAATACCATTCGGTCCTTACCCCCCTAAAATCCTGCAATCGTGCGTCAAGAGCTTACAGGGAGTCACTATACGTGCCCCACTGTCTTCCTCGACGGATGCCATTAGTGAAAAAGGAACCTCGAATGGGATCTGTGATGTCTCGGGGGGGGAGCATGGAGGCCCCACTTGAGATGGACATGGTCCCCGAGGTGACCTAACCCCAGTGATAGGATTTTCTATGGGGTCGAACCCGGGCTCGGTGCCAAGCACATAACACGAGTGTGCCCCTATGCAAGATCTCCTAAGACGGGTTAATTCCCCGCCTTCATCTCGGAAAAGAACAAGAAAATACTTTGCTCCTCTACCTACCCGGGAGCCGCCGGACGGTCGGGTTAGCGGCAGTTTCGATAAGCCACCATGCCAAGATCGGTATGTCCGGCCCCGTTGCTCCCCGGGTGGGTAGTCCCAGATGAAGACCATAACTGTGCAGAACGGAGCCTCGATTACGTCTGGACCCCTCATTCAGAGGCTACCCTGCGTTTTCGAGTCCGCTGGTTTCAAACGCTTCTTTGTTATTCACTTCCCTGATAGCAGCATGTTGGCTAAGGTCACCAAGATTCTTCAGAGGAGAGTTATAGCTAATGTGATTGGTAGAGAGCCAAAGGTAACCGGCTTCTCAGAACGGAGCCTTTTGGCGAATGCGTCGAATCCCTCCGAGGCGGTCATGATTAGCGCACGTCGGACACTTGATGGCACACCTGTAAGTGTGATGCCACACTTTACCATGAACTTCGTGAAAGGAGTAGTTTATGCGAGGGAACTCTTGGACTACTACATAGATGTCATCACCTTAGAGCTGGCCGACCATGGGGAGGTAAAGGTCGAACGTGTTATGAGAAAACAGGGAGGGGCTTCGAGACCCACCCCTACACTCTTCGTCACGTTCGACTGTAACAAACTCCGTGAGTCGGTGCTTGCTGGTTGGTATCGCTACAGCGTGAAGTCATTCGTGCCACTGCCGACTGACTGCTTTGGCCATACTAATCGCTCCTGTAAACGCGCAAAGTCTGGATTACCAGAAGTTTGTGTAAGTTGCTCCAAGGCCGCACATGATAAGTCCAAATCGTGTGTGGCCAAGTGTGTCAATTGTGGAGAGCAGCACCCCGCTTCTTCGAAGCAATGTGGTGCGTATCTCCTTGAGAAGGAAATCCTGGCTGTTCAGGCTCAAGATTGTTTCTCATTTCGCGAGACTAAGGACTTCGTCCTGCCTCGGCCGTCCTATGCTTAGATGTTACGAAAGACATCCTCTGCTCCTGACCTCTTCCCTTCCCTTCCCGTCCTAAGAGCACAGTCGTTTCTGTTCCCATTCGGAACCGTTCTGCGGGTTCTACCCAACCCGGGTGCTCCCCTGGTAAAGCTGGTGGCACAAATGGTTCACACTGAGCCTCGTCTAAAACCAGGGCGCGCATCAACCGAGTCGTTAGACTCATAGGAGCCAACACCCCTGAAGATGGTCGTGAGGCCATCTTCCGGCGTTCCTAAAGCTACACTCCGAAAGGATGACAAGATTAAAGGAGCTTCGGCTCCCCCATCCACACCCAGTGGTAGGCTGGGTGGCTCGGAGGCGGTGGATCCTCCAAATGATGGACACCCCCCTCCGAGACGGAGGGATGAACCTTCTCCCAAAGTCCTCGATGGCGACAACGCCTTCAGCTCATTGTTCGGCCAAGAGCGCCTGGAGTTATGCCTCCAGGCGGCGTACGGTCATTCCCGTGAGAGTCTTCTCTTCGAAGAGGGACCCCATATCTCCGAGCTAGGACTCGATGGCATATCCATTCAATGGAATTTCCGCGGACTCCGGGCCAACTCGGGGGAAGCTGCGGAGGCTAGCTTCCTCCCGCTTCCCGTTTGCTATCCTTTTGCCAGAGAACATCCTAGGCGCCTGTTCCCTGCCCACCCTCCCGGGCTATAAGGGTTTTGCCACCCCACTACCATGGGTTGGGTGCCTGGCGGGACGATGCGCGATTTACACCCGGCATGATGTCTCCGTTCTTCTCTTCGCTTTAGATGGCTCGTTTCAGGAGGTAGCTGTGCAGCTGCACCTTGATAGGAGGTATAGTTATTTCCGCGTATATTCCACAGTCATCCGACTTCGACACTGGGGACTTCCGCCGCGTAGTGGGACGGTTGCCAAGCCCTTTTTTAGGCTCTGAGATCTGAACGGTAGACACCTCTTATGGGGAGTGGTCCGCATTTCAGTAAATGACTGATTTCTCTCTCATTGGAGGAGTTTAGCTTGGTAGATAAGGCCGTTCTTAAAATATCTGGCCGTTTCTCGCACAGACCGCTCCCGTGTTGGTCAGCCGAATGTAAGACGGCCCTCGAACAGAAACCTTATGCCTACATACGCTATAAGCGCCGCCCCGAATGACTTGACTGTCGGTGAATTTCGTCGAGCTAGGGCTAGGATCTGGTATATTTCGAAGCACATCGCTGCTCTTTATGGCGGGCATACGTGTCTTCACTTAACGGAGAGACCCCTCTCGCAGAGGTGTGGTAGTGAGTCAAAAGGATTCTGGGCAATTTCTCGCATGACCCGCCTCCCGTTGTCGAGGAGACGTGGGACAATTTTTCGCGACCGCTTTCTCCGCTTCTCTAGCCGGGATGCTGCTCCGATATGCTGTTCGCGATATCCGTGACGCAACCGTTTTGGCGAGCCGGTTGGGTGTCGAGAATATCTTCTGCTGGATTCCTGGACATGTAGTAAGTGTGTGGGATGAGGTCGCCAAAGAGTTCGCGAGGACTGAACGACCAGACCAGCGTTTCAATCTTCCTTTGCCCTTATCAGGCTGCAACGAAATGTCGGCTTAAAAGTCATTCATATGCTCATACTGGCGAAAAGCCATTCAAATGCGACATATGCCCTTATCAGACGGCAGAGGGAGCTCGGCTTAAAAGACATTCATATACGCATACTGGCGAAAAGCCATTCAAATGTGACCTATGCCCTTTTCAAACTGCACATAAACGTCAGCTTAAAATCCATTCGTATACTCACACTGGCGAAAAGCCATTTAAATGCGACATATGCCCTTATCAGACGGTAGAGAGAGCTCGGCTTAAAAGGCATTCATATACTCATACTGTCGAGAAGCCTTTCAGATGCAGCCTTTGCCCTTATCAGGCTGCAACGAAATCTCTGCTTAAAACCCATTCATATACTCATACTGTCGAGAAGCCTTTCAGATGCAGCCTTTGCCCTTATCAGGCTGCAACGAAATGTCGGCTTAAAAGTCATTCATATGCTCATACTGGCGAAAAGCCATTCAAATGCGACATATGCCCTTATCAGACGGCAGAGGGAGCTCGGCTTAAAAGGCATTCATATACTCACACTGGTGAGAAGCCTTTCAAATGCCCCCTTTGCCCTTATCAGGCTGCCAGAAAAGGAAATATTAAGTTACATTCAATCACTCACACTGGCGAGAAGCCTTTTAAATGTAGCCTTTGCCTCTATCAGGCTGCTACCAAAAGAGAAGTTAAAAGACATTCAACGATTCACTCTGTTAAGAAGCCTTTCAAATGCAGCATTTGTACTTATCAAACTACAAGGAAAGAGCATCGTAAAAGGCATTCATATGTTCATACTGGCGAAAAGCCTTTCAAGTGCGAACTTTGCCCTCATCAGGCTGCCAGAAAAGGAGATATTAAGTCACATTCAACGACTCACACTAGTGAGAAGCGTTTCAAATGTAGCCTTTGCCCTTATCAGGCTGCCAGAAAAGGAGATATTAAGATACATTTAACGACTCACACTGGCGAAAAGCCTTTCAAATGCCCTCTTTGCCCTTATCAGGCTGCAAGAAAAGGTCAGCTAAAAAGCCATTCATGTATTCAGACAGACGAGCAGTCTTTGCCATTATCAGGATCTGAGAAAGGACAATCTTGTGACACATTTAAGAACCCACACTACTGATAAATAAACCTTAAGATAAGCAAAATGTCTCAATGCGCTACAAGCGCCTCCTGAACTATTGCACCGCCGGTCAACTCATCGAGCGCTTCCGTATTGTTCAGCTGAGTGTGAGACGGCCTGCAAACATAAGGATCTTACCCATCTCCATTCTATTTGACTACTTGGCGTTGGTAGCTTTCTCCTGGGGAGGGCAGGCGGACTTAAAACAAGGGAATGTCTTTGCTAAAGAGGTTTTGAAAGGAAGCTTCAGAGTTGACGAAAGATTACTCTATGAGGGTTCTAAGAACTCCGAATAAAAGTATTAATCCTACAACACAAAGGATTTCGAGACGTACTCAATCATGTCATGGAAACTACTATAGTACCCTCCGGCCCCAGCTTAGCCTATTCTTTCTGATAAACCACGTTTTTACATTACTTCCTCACTCTCCCTACCTCTCTTCTCGGCCTCTAATTTCACTGGGTAGATGCCGACCAGTTTCCTCTCACCCAACTATCCGATTTCTGGGGGGGGGGGAAGCGTCCCCTCACCCTGAGCTCTCCTTGGGTGGTGGGATTTTAACAACCCACCACACCTTCCTTACATTGCCTTTCTTTCTCCTATCAATCTCTCTCGATTTTACGTACAGCATAAGGTGGAGCCGCCTGACCACTGGGCTGATATGTGTGGGCGTAAATGGCGTCAGCTGGTTCTGTCGTCCTGTGTTCACGCCTCGCAGAGCGGGCTACTGCGTGGGGTGATTAACGTTTGCATCCTATGTATACTATAGGGTCACCAAGCCCAATAATGGAAATCCCCCCAAAACCTTCAACACCGAACGAGCCGCTCTCGGATCGCTCCACAGTAGGAAAGGAGGCGCCCCCATGCGCATCTCAGGGGAACCTCATAACTTCTCTTAACTGAGAGGAGGCTTACTCCTCTCCCATGCTTAAGGGTGCAGGTGGACTCACCCATCTCTTTGGTGTCGCCCTTGGGTGACTCCTCTTACTAGCGACAGTCTCCTCTTTGCTTTCTAAGGGGATTGCCAAGAAAGCGGGCAGGCGGCCGAATTTTGAGGGCTCCGCTGGCAACGGCTCGATAGGGCTTACCCCTTTAAGGGGGAGGAGAGTGACAGGGACCATCGCGCGGGGCCCTTCAAAGTCCTGCGGGAGCCTTTATCGGACTGACAGCCGTTTTCTGTACCTCCCCCCTCTCTTCCCGGACGGATGCCGGTTCGCCAGCCCAATAAGATGAGACCAAAGGCTATTACCGTCAATACGTATATCGCTCGCAGGAGCAAAAATCCTTGTGCGCGGCTTCTCAAGCAACCATCTCCTCCCTCTCTGGGTTTAGCCGCCTTTTACGACCCTCGCCCTTAGACGATATGGGTCGTCTTCATTCCCCACATAAAAGGAGAAGAAAAAATCTACCTTACTAACCAAACTCCCCCTCAAACAACCAACCTGGTGATGGATAAACTCCACGGGATCCACTTTAAAAATTATGGCATATTTTCATTTCCTGTCATCGTCTTCATCTCAAAATGGCAATTCAAGCCCACGCCATCTCCGTTTAAGAAGAATCCCATTCATTTTAGGCTTTAAGGAAGACAAAGTTCATCTAATCTGGATTATCTTCTATCTTGACTCGGTAACCGTAGTTATATTATAGATTGGTGTCCTTTTGCTAAATTCGGCACATGGAGAGCTGCCGGCAACAATATTTAATATACCATTTTAAGGCTAAAGAAATGCCCTTCTCAGGGAGCCGTTGCCTCTTCTGGCACTTGGGGGAATCTGTTCTCCATGTTTAGAAACGCTGGAGTCGTAATCAGATAATAAATCCATGATAAAATAAGTAAAAGGTACAAAACTCTCGCGAACGTGTTTACATTTCGTGGAGGAGCGTGACTGGAGCACGGAGAATGGTTCGGCACGCGTGATTGGCTGAGAGGCAGCTCAAGCGGCTAGAGCGCGTTTATTGGGTGGAGGAGCTGTGAGCCCTTTTTGTGCACTAGCGGCAAAGCGATCATCTAGAAAATAGCGCGTTACCACCTGTTGCTATACCTTATTTAACGAGCCTATAAGGCTTAATATTGCCTGTCCTTTGGTACCAAGAGTCAAAGGTTAGCGTGCAGCCAACGTTTTCCGCAGGAAAGTGAAAATCTGGAGATTGTGGGTTGAGCCCTTCTTGCCGGCAGGTGAGGGGAAGTAGGTTTAGCGTCAGCAAGAGCACCTACCCCTCCACCCTCACGGTGTTTAAAGAGGATCACCGCGACAATGCTCCTGTCTTGCCGTTGTAGGGCAGCCTCCGCCCACTCATAAGGGAGGACTGCGAAGTGGAGTTTTACTATACCACTCTCCTCCCTCCTCGACCTTTATTTATGGTTTCATTGTTGTTATTCATGGTCTTCTCCTGACCTCTCTATCTTCTTGTCCATTTTCTTCTCCTCTCCCCCTCCCTCTTAGTGACCTTTTAATTCTTTAGGGGCTCCCCGTGTGGGTGCATGGCGATTTGCTTTCCTGGCCGCCCTGCAGATGGGACTCAGCGCCCCGTCCGGCCGCAGCTTAGCATCTTTCGTTCACCCTGTCGTCTTACCCAACTTCTTCACTCCCACAACTTTCTCTGGTCGGCCTATAATTTCACAGGGTAGACGCCGACCTACTTCCTCTCTACCAACCACCCTCTCCTTTCACAGTCTATCAATTTCACGCCAAGCCCAAGGTGGAGCCGCCTTGCCGAAGGGCTGCCTGGCCACAGGGCGGGAGGTGTGGTCCTAAATGGCGGCAGTCGGCTCCGTGTTTACCCCTCGCTGACAGGGGCCTCATTCGGGAGGGGGGCACTTGCCCCCCAAGCCTTGAGAATAATAATAAATATAGTAAACAGTAAAGTCACTCTAAGGTGTGTGGTAGGGGGAGTTCCCTCTGGTTAAACCGAGCGCATGGAACAGTGTGAGGTAGAAGTGCAGCCCCTCACTTGTTTGATAGGTCTGGTAATGTATAGTACACTGGCCTACCATCATGAAGCGTTCACAGCAAAGTCTCGCTAGCTTTTTTTACTATAAAGAAGAAAGAGTCTGAGATTGGGAAAAAAGTTCAGCAGGAGCCCGAAAAAGAAAGTTTCAACCACCCTCACTCTACGCCTAAGGATGAGCAAATAGTAGATGTCCTACCTACCGTTGCTACTCCAGCAACATCAGGGATATCCAGCAGCAAGAGCGAGACGTAAGTTTAATTAAGTTTATATTTTTCTCTATTACTACTGCTAACCATCCCTGTTACTACTGCTGGCAAAGAGTGATTTTTTTCTGTTCTTAAAAGCAAAAAACTACTTGAGAAAAACAACCGGAGATGATCGCCCATGTAGCTTGATGTTAATGGCCACTAAAAAGAGTATGGTCGTCTTTATCTCGAGGAGTTAGTATAGGATTTTGCTCATCTGAATGAAGCCTCGTCGCTACCCTTTGCTCTAGATGGGCTACAAAGGCCAAACCAGTTACTGTATTATCATATTTATGATATTTTTAATGTCTATGCGAGAGTAAATTACTTCAATTACACTTTTTTTAATATGATGTAATTATAGATTTTTGGGGGGGAATCCTTTGCTAGGGAGAAAGCTTTTCAAAAATAAACCACCCCAAACCGGCAAGGCCGGAGGTTCCAGTTGATGATCTTTATGGGCCAGATAATCTTGGTCCTTTCACCGTTGTCTCGTGAGATGCGAAAAATTCACAGATTAATTTCACGTATATCGCAAATGCAACTCAAGCCTACCGCTTTCACTTCAATTCACTACCAACACCGAGTCCAAACCCAAAAGCTCTTTCTTGAAATGGAGCCTATTCAGTATTCGCCATAATGTACTTGATAAAGCTTATTTAGTTTGGCTGGTAAACATTACTTAACTAAAGCTGTGCTATTCGTAAACACAATTCCCTGAGGATCCAATTAGATTCTACTTGTTTTTGCACGCCAGTCTGCGCTCACACTAAGAATAGCTTCGTTTGTTTAGAGTAATGATTTTTTTTAATATTAATTTTTGTCTGGTTAGTTGTGAGTGATATCGTAGAGTGTTTGTTAACTGAAAACAACTCGGTGGCTTTTTTTTTTCTTCCCCGTTGTCTTCTAATGGGCGTGCATCGTTATTTTACCATCGAAAGCAATCCGTCTCCATAAAGTTAGGTCTTTACAATTATCAAGGTTTAATTATTAACTATTCCTACTTAAAATTACCTCACAACGTTTTTTTTATCTCTGGTTGAATTAGTAAATAATTAATGGCGTAGTTTATTCAGGGCCTAACTTGATGGACACTACTTTCTTTGGCACACAGACGACCAGCGCTTATGAGAATACAATGACACAGGGAAAATGCGATTTTGAATCGCTTTCACTTACAAAAACAGAAAATATCTCCCGTAATTACTCTTAAACACTGCAAAAGGAAACACCAAATATGTATTTTGTATTGTAGGCCTTTTCTCCATACCTTGTCCAATGTTTTTTACTTCTTTGAGCACAAAGTTAGCATATATGCATTCTCTAAGGAAGTACGCTACTTCTTCGGTGATAGTTGCTAGTGCTGTGTCCGCCCATCCCTCCCCCTCCTCCTTTGAACCTGTGTTGCTGATGGCTGTGCAGGGTGTTCTCCTCCAAGAATGCATGGCTATGTTTGCAAGAACCTCTTCAAAGAGCTTACTAGTAAACTCAAGGAAGGGGATGGGTTTGAAGTTTGCCGACTGTCTGACGCTTTCACAGATTTTGGAATGAAACTATTCTTTGCAACTTTGTTTTCATTTTGGAAGTAACCGAGATTTAGGCCTCATTCCATGGCATTTAATAATAATCGATGGTGTTTGGGTGGCTCTTCACGAAGTTCGTCTTGGTTCAGTTGTTTATCCTGGTGCTCTTTTGTCTAAACGAGCTTAGTGTCTTTATTAGTTCTGCTTCTATTATTTTCCCGCTATAGTCCTGCATCTCTTTGTCAAGGGATGTATTTTTGTATGGGTATGTTTCCTCAATTTCATTTCCTATTTGATCGATGATGTGGTTTTCAAAGTGGTGGTCGTAGCGATTGTTATCTCCAGTGGTAATAGTGAACACGTCTTTCTACAATTTCTGAAAGTCTCTTCAACTTCTGTTTCTTCTTTAGGAACATCCTGTTTGAGTGGTGTTGGTGGGTTGGTTGTTGCTGGGGGGCGTTTGTGCGTCAAGTTTGTCGATTTGGTTTTTCCACTTGATCTCGCCCTATTTAGTCTCTGGTTTTCCCTCGATCTTCGTATTTCCCCTCTATTTTCAATCGATCTCTATGTTCCATTCTAGCTCTATAATACAGCTTAATATCCAAAGCATTTTGTCCACCGACCCAATTCGATTAATTATTATTATTATTATTTGAGGCATGGTCTAGCACTAAAATTTTAAAAGATTATGGCGCGGCAAAACATAAAAGGTCCTAAAGTACAAAAAAGTGGCAGGGTTAAAATAAAAGCGATAAAAGGATTTTAAAAAGAGGCGCATAGTCAATTAACAAATCCAGGCCAACGAGCACGGTTGTTTCCGCGCCCATTCGGAGCCTTTCTGCGGGTTCTACTCAACCTGGGCGCTCCCCTGGCAAAGCTGGCTGCAGAAAGGGTTTACACGCAGCCTCAGCTAAAACCAGGGCCCCCCCTCCCCCATTCCCCCAGTGTGACCGTTTTCCCGTAAGGCGAAGTGGCAACGTGCCTCCACGGTGTCGTTAGACTCACAGGAGGCAACACCCCTGAAGTTGGTCGCTAGGCCATCTTCCGGGGTTCCTAAAGCTGTCCCCCGAAAGGAGGACAACAAGAAAGTAGCTTTGGCGCCTTCACCCAAGCCTAGTGGTGGGCTAAGTGCCTCTGAGACGGTGGATCCTCGAAAAGAGGGCCCCATACTTCCGAAGCCTCAACGCCCGCCTAAGGTTTCGAGGCGAACGGAGGAAAAGACTTGCATGGCTAACCCAACCTTCCACAATAAGTCCTC
The DNA here is from genome assembly GCA_963969495.1 of Ceratothoa steindachneri. Lineage (NCBI taxonomy): Eukaryota > Metazoa > Arthropoda > Malacostraca > Isopoda > Cymothoidae > Ceratothoa > Ceratothoa steindachneri. Next base: position 28,459,901 of record OZ018331.1, on the reverse strand, counting down.
GAAGGCGCCAGCGCCTTCAGCACATTGTCCGGCAAACAGCGCCCGCAGTTCTGCCTACGGGAAGCGTACGGACATTCCCGTGAGAGTCTTGTGTTCAAAGAGGGCCCCCGTGTCTCCTCCGAGCTCTGCCTGAAGAGCATATTCTCTTAATGGAATTGCCGTGGACTCCGGGCCTACTGGGAGGAGCTGAGGAGGCTATTCTCGTCCCGTTCCCTGTTAGCTATTTTTCTGCAGGAAACCATGCTAGGCGCGTGCCCCCTGCCAGCCCTCCCGGGGTATAAGGGTTTTGCGACCCCAACACCACGAGATGGGGGCCGGGGTGGTGGATGCACGGTTTAACCCCTGCATGATGTCTCCGTTCTTCTTTACACTTTAGATACCTCCTTTCAGGCAGTGGCTGTGCAGCTTCATCTCGATAGGAGGTATACTGTTATTTCTGCGTACATTTCACCGTTAGCTGACTTTGACGCGGGGGAATTCTGCCGCGTCGTGGCACGGTTGACGAGGCCCTTTCTCTTGCTTCGAGATCTGAACAGCAGACATCCTCTCTGGAGAAGATTACTCCATAAATCCCAGGAGACAAGTCCTTCCGATCTGATCGAAGAGCTTGATATAGCTGTCCTAAATGTTGGAAGTTTACGCATCACTGCCCGAGAACCGCTTCATTTTCTTGCTTTGATCTATATTTGTGCTCTTCGAATGCACAACCTGATTTTAATTGGAGGGTGGTCGATGACCTCCATGGTAGTGATCACTTTCCTATTCAAATATCATTTTCAGGGCAACTGAGAGCCCACCCCGGTGGTGCTTGGCGCGGGTGTGGTGGCCTGCATTTCAGGAAATGACTGAATTCTTTCTCAGTCTAGGAGTTTAGGTCGGTAGATGAGGCCGTTGAGTTCTTTTCAGGTTATCTCATTGCCGCGGGCATGACTACTATTCCCAGAACGTCTGGCTGTGTTGCACGCGGACCACTCCCGTAGTGGTCGGCCGAGTGTGAGACGACCCTCAAACAGAAGCGTTATGCCTACATGCGCTATAAGCGCCCCCCGAACGATTTCACTGTCGCTGAATTTCGTCGGGCTAGGGCTAGGTTCCGGTATATTTTGAAGCACGCCCGCCGCCCTTCTTGGCGGGCATACGTGTCTTCACTTAACGAGAAGACCCCTCTAGCACAGGTGTCGAAGCGAGTCAAAATGATTTGGGGCAAGTTCTCGCAGGATGTCCCTCCCGTTCTCCAGGAGAATAGGACCACAATCTCGGACCCGCGTCCGTGGCGGAATCCTTTGCGACCGCTTTCTCCGCATTCAATGCACGTCGTGATGTCGCGGAAGGATGCCGCCTGGACTTTACGTCCAGAAGTGGAGAACCCTTCAATGACAGGTTTACTGTGAGTGAGTTGTGTTCCGCTCTTGATTGTTGCGTAGATACCGCCCATGGTCCAGACGATGTCCCGTACGCCATGCTTCGACACCTGGGTGAGCGAGGCATGGTCTTTCTCTTGCGTGTAGAAATTGATGGAGAAAATGGTAAATGTTAGATTCGCCTTTTCCTGGACAGCGGAGGCCATCTGGCTTCTGCACAGTTCGGCTTCCGCAAGTTCAACTGCACTACCGATTCTCTGCTCCAACTGGAAAATGCCGTCTGCGACGCCTTCTTTCGTAGACAACACCATGCCACGGTGCTTTTCGATCTGAAGAAGGCCTATGATACCGCATGGCTATCCGGTCAATGGAGACTCTCCACACGATGGGGGCGAGGGGGTGCGTCCCAATCTTTATATCTGAATTTTTGCTAGATCGTTGATTCCGCTTACGGGTAGGGGAAGTCCTCCCCGGCTAATGGAGCAGGAAGAGGGTGTCCCGCAGGGAAGTGTCATCAGTGTCACACTCTTTGCCCTGAGCATCAACGGCATCACCTCGGTGCTGCCGGAAGATGTTCTCCCTACGCTCTACGTGGACGACCTTTGGATCTCTTTTGGCGCGGCCCAGATGCCAGCTCTGGAGTGTCGAATCCAGCAGGCATTGAACCGCGTATTTCGCTATGCCAAAGCGCACAGGTTTCGGTTTTCTTTGGCCAAGACTAAGGTGGTGCACTTCTGCAGCCATCCATGGCTCCACCCCGACCCAGATTTGTTTCTTAATGAGGTGCGCCTGGATGTAGTGGAATCGCACCGTTTCCTTGGTCTTGTATTCGACCGACGCCTCACTTGGGAGGTTCATATTCGCAGCCTTAGGGTCTCTTGTACCCGCGCCATGGACATTCTCTGTTCCGTGACGTTCAGCGCTTGGGGCGCTGATAGGGCTACTGCCTTACTTTTTATCGATCCTTTGTTTGCTCGAAGCTCGACTACGGATGCGAGTTTTATGCATCCGCAACCGAGCGTTTATTGCGGAAGGTTGATTGGATCCACCACACCGGCCTTTTCCTTGCGATCGGTGCCTTCCGCACATCTTCCATTGAGAGCCTAATAGTCGATGTTGGGGAGATACCACTCGCTCTACGCTGTGTAAAGTGCATTATTCGCCTTTTTGCGCGAGCCCGGCGCCTCCCTCAGTCGCCAACAGCTCTCAATGCATCCGCAGTTGATTTCGACCGTCCCCATGCCGCCGAGAGACGCAAGTCATACCCTAAGCCCTTTGGGTTTAGGGCCAGGAAACTCCTTCGAGAGGTAGATATAGCTCTCGTGCCCGTGGCGTTCCTGGTTCTGCCCAGGACGCCACCCTGGAGGGTACCATATTTGGCTATTTGCCGCCACGCCTCTGCTCCCAAAGCTTGTACAGCGTCTGGAGTATTGCGTTCGACTTTTTGGATCACACCTCTTGTCATGCTGGAACCATGCCAGTGTATACGGAGGCTCAATGTCTCAAGAGGGGGTCGGCTTCCACGCCGTATTCCTTCTGTTTGAAGTCAGCGGGGCTCTGCCAGGCGCTGCGTCTGTCTTCACGGCCGAGCTAGTTGCAATACACCACTCTTTATTGCAGATTACGTGACGTGCCTGGTTTGGAGACCGGATTTTTATCTATATCGACTCACAAGGCGCCCGAGTACTCTCGGGGCATTGTAATCTCCGCATCCCCTTTTTCGCGATATCCGTGACGCCACGGTTTTGTCGAGCCGGGTGATGTCTAGATTATCTTCTGCTGTGTTCGTGGACATGGAGTCATTGCGGGTAATGAGCTTGCCGATGAGGGCGCCAAAGAGTCCGCGAGGCCTCTGTGACCGGACCAGCGTTTCGCGCTTCCTCACACTGACTATATGGCAGGAATACGGGCAGCTCTTCGGACTGCTTGGCAAATAAGTTGTTAAACGGTAGAAGGGAACTTAAAATTGCGTGCCCATGCGCCGTGACTGTTCCCATGGACCTATTTTCCAATGCCGCGACAGCTTCAGGTCGCTTTCTGTCGTCTCCGAATCGGGCACACTCTGGTGACGCATTGCCATTTGATCGAGCGCTCGCCAGCTCCCTATTTTGACGACTGCGTGGTCCCCCAGACTGTTCGGTACATTCTTGCCGAATCTCCCATCTCGGTGATCTTCGCGCACGTTACCTGTCCGGTACCGGGATAGTGTGGGGTCGCTACCGCCTGTCCCTTGTACTCGGGACGAGTTGTGCACATTGACTTGTGGACTGATAGACTTTTGGTGGGTGGCCGGCCTTCTTCCCTTTATTTAACTAGGTTTTATTTTTTGTTATTGTTGTTTTCTTTGTAGATCGCACGCTCCTGCGTCGGGGTGAGTGGTACCACCCTCCGACGCTGGAGATTGCTCTCTAATTGTTACGATCTTCCCTTTTTATCATTGTTGTGTGTTCATATTCTTATTTTAAAGTAGCCCAGGGATAGGCTGTCGTGATTCCGGCGACTTATGTCCAAGTGGGCAGTCGCCAGATAGGCTCCTAAAATTAAAAAGAAACCGCAGGAAAGACCATGGTAGGCTTGCGTAATATGCATTGGGATATCCTGACGATCAAACGTTAGGAATATCATTTGGTGTCTTCATCCAATCCCACCAACTGTTCGCTGTGGTCTATGAATGCCAATAATAAACTGGTGAGCCAACTTTGACTGAAGCTTCACAAATTCGTAGTCCTTTAGTTCATTACAACGGATAACGTCCTTCACTGTGCTGAGGGTTAGGTCAGATGAGACATTAATCACTTGGCGAGAATGGTCATGAAGGCTTGTACGTGATCATGGTGCAGGCAGGAAGGGAAATCCACTACCAAGGCTCTGTCATTCTGGGACCACATGCGCTGTTGTTCCGAATTCGTTCTAAGCACCAGAAAGCGATGGTAGTGCAAGTCAGGGTCTAGGTATTTCTGAGGAAAATATCTGCCACGAGAAGACATGGAAAGAGATCCAGAAGCACGAAGAGCATAGGTCGAAAACTTTTGCAAGTAGATTTTGTTGTGCTTTTTCCTCCATATAATTCTTATGTAAAAAAATGTTAGAGAGAGAGAAATAAAAGAGAGAGAGAGAGAGAAAAGAGAAAAAGAGAGAAAAGAGAGAGAGAGAGAGATAGAAAGAGAAAGAGAGAGACAAAAAGATAGATACATAGACAGAGATAAATATAGAGAGCTACGAGGAGCTACAAGGAAAATAAGTAACCTAGAAGACCTTACGGTCCATACAAGGAGGGTACTTTTGGCGCAATCTTCGAAGGTGTCCGTTGGCAACCACCTCGAAGATCACTCGCGAGGATCTTAACGGCGATTTCGCAATACTTTATCTAGTCTTAACTTGAAATGGTCAACAGATTCACTTTTGACAACTTCCGTCGGAAGTGCGTTCCAACTATCGCACATACTGTAAGTGAAGAATTTCCCACACAGATCACGGTGGTATCGCTTCAGTTCAAGTTTAAAGCCGTGATTTCTTGTTCTGCTCTCAACAAGTGTGAAAATATCCCGGTACTCAACATTGTCGAACCCTCGAAGTATTTTGAAAACTTCGATGAGCTGACCACGCAATCTACGGGTTTCCAACGAGAACAGATCTAATTCCCTTAGTCTATCTTCATAACTTTTATGTCTGATAGAGGAAATCAGTTTGGTTGCCCTGGTTTGTACGCTTTCCAATCTCGCGATGCTATTTCGAAATGAAGGACTACAAAATTGTACGGCTTACTTCAGGTACGGTCGGACAGGTGAGTTGTACAAACACAGTACAATCTCCTTGTTCCGATATCCAAACTGGCGCTTTATGTAGCCTAGCATCCTTTAGGCCTCTTTCTTCGCCTCATTGCAGTGTTTCTAGAACTTGAGGTCACTAGTGATTGTTACACTCAAGTCCTTCTCAGTGTCGGTGGATTCAATAGCAGTGCCCTTAAGGATATACTGAGATTTGGGGGTTTCTGGCCGATATGAATCACTTTGCATTTCCCCAAGTTGAAAGGCATTTGCTACGTGTCCGACCACTCCCCAATCCTTTGAAGGTGCTCTTAGAGGCGGGCAGTGTTCCCCTCCTTTGCCACATTGATACCAAGCTTGGTGTCGTCGGCAAATTTGTTGATTTTGGCAACCATGTCTCCGTCCATGTCGTTGACATAGATAATAAACAGTAGTGGTCCCAGGACAGAACCTTGAGGCACCCCGCTAGTAACGGGCGCCCATTCAGAGGCCCGTCCATTCACCACTACTCGTTGCCGTCTGTCACTTAGCCAGCTCTCTATCCAACCTGCTACCTTGCCTTCTTTGCCCTGCGCAGGCACTTTTCGGAGAAGGCGGCGGTGTGGTACCTTGTCAAAGGCCTTTTGGAAGTCAAGGTACACAACATCCACCGCTTTATCCCGATCATGCTCACTGAACACGAAGTGGAAGACTTCCACAAGGTTCGTCAGGCATGACCCTTGCCTTCGGAATCCGTGCTGGGAACTCTTCAGTAGCAGGTTTGACTCTAAATAAGACGTTATCTTGTCCACTTTCATGCTTTCCATGAGTTTATCGACTATCGAATTCAAACTGATGGGTCGGTAGTTTGACGAATGGCTGGGGTCTCCTTTCTTGAAGATCGGAGTCACCTCCGCCTCACGCCATTCTCTAGGAATGCATCCGGTCCAGATTGACATGTTAAAGATAGCGCACAGATGTCGTGATACTTCATTGCACACTTCCTTCAACACCTTAGATAGAAACCCGTCCGGTCCAGGGGACTTATTCGTCTTTAGGTCAGCGATCTTTTTCTTTATTTCTCATTCGGTGAAGTCCATTGCCTCCAGCTTTTCTTCCCGAGTAGGAATCCATTAGCTGCGGGATGGGACCACACTCTTTAGTAAACACTGAAGAGAAGAAGTCATTGAGCAGGTTAGCATTTTCTGCATCTGAGTGAGTTAATGCACCCTCCTCGTCCACTAAGGGCCCAATCCTACGATGGATTGGTTTACGGTTATTTACATAGCCGAAGAACTCCTTGGGATTCTCCTTGCAGAGTCTCGCCACTCGGAGTTCCTCAGTACGCTTAGCCGCCCTTATGCTGGACTTCACTCTTCTGGCTAGCCTCCGGTACTCGTCAAAGGCACCCGAGATCTTCGATCGCCGGTACGCATTTCTCTTCTCCCTAAGCAGTTGGCCGATTTCTCGATTAAACCACTTTGGTTGAACAGAAGACCGACGGGTGCATTTCAGAGGGATGCAACTTGATTGAAGAATCATGAACTTATTTTTGAAATTGTTCCACGAATCCTCAACATCTTCGCATACCGCTAGCCTTACATCAGTAAGCCCAGCACGAAGGCTCGCAAAGTCTGCTCTTCTCAAGTCAAGTTTTCTTGATTGACTGTCAACAGACCTTACCTTCGGGATCTTGACGGTAAATCTAATTAGCTGGTGATCACTGCCACCGAGCTCTTCGCCTACAGAGAGATCTTCAACGATATCATCCTCAGAGGTGAAGACCAAGTCGAGGATATTGTCTCCTCTCGTTGGTTTTCACCCATTGAGTGAGGAACTCGTTGTTAGCGAACTCCGGGAGTAGCGTGCTCTTGCCACAGGCTGCTCTGTTTTTCCAGTCAACTTGTCTGTTGAAGTCGCCCATAACGATGCACACTCTGCCTTGAACAAGCTCACCCAGCAGCTGGTACAGTTCCCTGTCCTTCTCAACGGGTTGGGAAGGGGGTCTGTAAAGCACCAGGGTCCTGTATCTGATAGGACCTATCTCTAGGTCAACGCCTAGAAGCTCGTGATCGGATATAATGTTGGAGTTCGTAGATTTGATTGTATCCTTGACATACAACATTTCACCACCACCCTCTCTGTCTGGCCTATCTTTGTGGAAGAGTTGGTTGCCAGGAACCGTGAATTCGCCTTCAAAGTCTCGGTTTGAGGTTTTTAACCACGATTCTGTTATGGCTACCATTTCGGGTTCTTCCGTCGCTACGGGGCCACGGAGCTCAGGAAACTTGTTCCTGATGTCTTTCGCATTGAATAGAAGAACTTTTAGGGAGTCCCCTAATGTAGGACCCCCTATACTCTTCCGTTTCCCGGCTTCTTGGTTGTGGCGGTGGCACCATTTTTGACAACCTCTGAGAAGGTTGTTTGGGGAGTGACTCGGGCGTACTGGCGTACGTCCGCCTTTCCAATGGGCCGGACACTCCTTTGGGTGCGCTCCACGACATCCTGGATGAGGTTAGCTAGGAACGCCTTGCCCTTAAAGGAGAGGTGCATCCCTTCCCTTTGGTAGAGTTTTTTTCTACCATAGAATTGGGCGTAGGGGTCGACAAAAGCGACCCCCTCCGCCGTACAGAGGTCTGCAAGTCGGCAGTCCGGTTTGGACCCCACCTTGGGAGCATACCCACCACGACGCGTCTGCGGGTTTTCAATCCAAAGTCGTCGACAGCGCCCATAACTGTCTACATAGAGAGGGAGAGAGAAAGCGAGAAAGATAAAGAGAGAGAGAAGGAGAAAAAGAAAAAGAGAGAGAAGGAGAGAAAGAAAAAGAGAGAAAAGGAGAGAAAGAAGACGAGAGAGAGGGGAGAAAGAAAAAGAGAGAGAGGAAGAAAAAGTGCGAGAAAAGGAGAGAGAGAGGAGGAGAGAAGAAAAAGAGAAAGAGAGAAGAAAAAGAGAGAAAGAGAAAGAAAAAGAACTACAAGGAAAATAAGTACCCTAGAAGACCTTACGGTCCATACTAGAGGGTACTTTTGGCGCAATCTTCGAAGGTGTCCGTTGGCAACCTCGAAGATCACTCGCGAGGATCTTAACGGCGATTTCGCAATACTTTATCTAGTCTTAACTTGAACTGGTCAACAGATTTACTTTTGACAACTTCCGTCGGAAGTGCTTTCCAACTATCGCAGATACTGTAAGTGAAGAATTTTCCACACAGATCACGGTGGTATTGCTTCAGTTCAAGTTTAAAGCCGTGATTTCTTGTTCTCCCCTCGCTGAGCTGGAAAATATCTTCGTAGTCCAGTCTGTCCATCTCGCCATGTCTTTTCGGAATGAAGGACTCCAAAATTGTACGGCATACTCCAGGTGCGGTCAGACCCCGTCGGTCTTCTGTTCAACCAAAGTGGTTTAATCGAGAAATCGGCCAACTGCTTAAGAAGAAGAGAACTGTGTACCGACAATCGAACATCTCGGGTGACTTTGACGAATACCGGAGGCTAGCCAGGAGAGTGAAGTCCAGCATAAGTGCGGCTAAGCGGTCTGAGGAACTCCGAGTGGCGAGACGCTGTAAAGAGAATCCCAAGGAGTTTTTTGGATATGTAAACAGCCGTAAACCAATCCGTCGAACGATTGGCCCTTTGAGAAATGAGGAGAGGGCATAAAAGCACTTAGATGCAGAAAATGCTAACCTCTTCAACGACTACTTCTCTTCAGTGTTTACTGAAGAGTGTGGTCCCATCGCCCAGCCAATGGATTCCTACTCGGGGGAAAAGCTGGAGGATATGGACTCCACCGAAGGGGAAATAAAAAAGAAGATCACTGACCTAATGACGAATAAGTCACCTGGCCCGGATGGGTTTCTACCTAAAGTGTTGAAAGAAGTGCGCGATCAAGTGTCACGACACCTGAACGCAATCTTTAACATGTCAATCCGGACCGAATGCTTCCTAGAGACTGGCGTGAAGCGGAGGTGACTCGTATCTTCAAGAAAGGAGACCGAAGCCAACCGTCAAACTACCGACCTATCAGTCTGACTTCGATAGTCGGTAAACTCATGGAAAGCATGATGGTGGACAAAATGACGTCGTATTTAGAGTCAAAGCTGGTACTGAGGAGTTCCCAGCACGGCTTCCGAAGGCAACGGTCATGCCTGACGAACCTTGTGGAATTCTTCCACTTCGTGTTCAGTGAGCACGATCGGGACAAGGCGGTGGATGTGGTGTACTTAGACTTTCAGAAAGCCTTTGATAAGGTACCACACCGCCGCCTTCTCCGGAAAGTGCGAGCGCTGGGCATAGACGGAAAAGTAGCCGGCTGGATCGAGAACTGGCTAAGTGGCAGACGGCAACGGGTGGTGGTGAATGGACAGGCTTCTAAGTGGGTGCCCGTTACTAGCGGGTTGCCTCAAGGTTCTGTCCTGGAACCACTACTATTCATCATCTACGTCAACGACATGGACGGTGACATGGTTGCCAAGATTTCCAAATTTGCCGACGATACCAAGCTTGGTATGAACGTTGCAAAGTATGGAAATACTTCCCGCCTGCAGGAAGATCTTGGGAAGATTGGCGAGTGGTCGGACACGTGGCAAATGCCTTTTAACATGGGGAAATGCAAAGTGATGCATATCGGCCACAGAAACCGCCAATCTCAGTATATCCTTAAGGGCACTGCTCTTGAATCGAGTGACACTAGGAAGGACTTGAGTGTAACTATTACTAGCGACCTCAAATTCCCGAAACAGTGCAACGAGGCAGAGAAGAAAGCCCAAAGGATGTTAGGCTACATAAAGCACCAGTTTGGATACCGTAACAAGGAGATAGTACTTTGTCTGTACAACTCCCTCGTTCGGCCGCACCTGGAGTATGCCGTACAATTTTGGAGTGCTTCATTGCTAAAGGACATCGCAAAGTTGGAACGCGTACAAGCTAGGGCAACCAAACTGATTCCCTCTATCCGACATAAAAGTTATGAGGATAGACTAAGGGAATTAGATCTGTTCTCGCTGGAAACCCGTAGACTGCGTGGTCAGCTCATTGAAGTTTTCAAAATACTGCGAGGGTTCGACAATGTTGACTACCGGGATATTTTCACACTGAGTGAAAACAGAACGCGCAATCACGGCTTCAAACTTGAACTGAAGCGTTACAATCGCAATCTGTGTGGAAATTTTTTCACCTACAGTATCTGCGGTAAGTGGAACGCACTTCCATTGGAAGTTGTCAACAGTGAATCTGTTGACCAGTTCAAGTCAAGACTAGACAAAGTCTTGAAAAGCGGCCGTTCAGGGACGCAAAACAATTGAGCAGCCATGTGCCTGTTCGATTGCTAGTCCAAAGGTACCCTCTTTGAATGGACCGTAAGGTCTCCTAGGGTACTTACTTTCCTTGTTACTCATTGTTACTCCTTGTTCCGATATCCAAACCTTCGCTTTATATACCCTAACATCCTTTCTGCTTTCTTTTACACCTCAATACACTGTTTCGAGAACTTGAGGTCACTCGTAATAGTTATACCCAAGTCCTCAGTTTTGGTGGATTCAAGAGCAGTGCCCTTAAGGATATAGGGTGATTGAGGATTTCGGTGGCCGATGTGCATCACTTTGCATTTGTGTACGTTGAAAGGCATTTGCCACGTATCAGACCACTCCCCAATTTTCCGAAGATCATCTTGCAGGCGGGAAGTATTTCCATCCTTTGCAACGTTCATACTAAGCTTGGTATCGTCTGCAAATTTAGACATCTTGGCTACCATGTCACCGTCCATGTCGTTGAAATAGATGATGAATAGTAGTGGTTCTAGGACAGAACCTTGAGGCACTCCGCTAGTAACGGGCACCCACTCAGAAACCTGTCCACTCACCACCACCCGTTGCCGTCATCCACTTTGCTAGTTCTCTATCCAACCGGCTACTTTTCCGTCTATAGCCACCGCTCGCACTTTCCGGAGAAGGCGGCGGTGTGGTACCTTATCAAAGGCTTTCTGAAAGTCTAAGTTGATCACATCCACCGCCTTATCCCGATCGTGCTCACTGAAGACGAAATGGAAGAATTCCACAAGGTTCGTCAGGCCTGACCGTTGCCTTCGAAAGCCGTGCTGGGAACTCCTCAGTACCAGCTTTGACTCTAAATTCGACGTCATTTTGTCCACTATCATGCTTTCCATGAGTTTACCGACTATCGAAGTCAGACTGATAGGTCGGTAGTTCGTCGGTTGGCTACGGTCTCCTTTCTTGAAGATACGAGTCACCTCCGCTTCACGCCAGTCTCTAGGAACGCATTCGGTCCGGATTGACATTTTGAAGATTGCGCTCAGGTGTCATGACACTTGATCGCGCACTTTTTTCAACACTTTAGGTAGAAACCCATCCGGGCCAGGTGACTTATTTGTCATTATGTCAGTGATCTTCTTTTTGATTTCTCCTTCGGTGAAGTCCATATCCTCCAGCTTTTTCCCCGAGTAGGAATCCGTCGGCTGAGTGATGGGACCACACTCTTCAGTAAACACTGAAGAGAAGTAGTCGTTGAGTAGGTTAGCATTTTCTGCATCTGAATGCTTTAATGTCCCCTCCTCATTCCTCAAAGTGCCAATCGTTCGACGGATTGGTTTACGGCTGTTTACATATCCAAAGAACTCCTTGGGATTCTCTTTACAGAGTCTCGCCATTCGGAGTTCCTCAGACCGCTTAGCCGCCCTTATGCTGGACTTCACTCTCCTGGCTAGCCTCCGGTATTCGTCAAAGTCACCCGAGATCTTCGATCGCCGGTACACAGTTCTCTTCTCCCTAAGCAGTTGGCCGATTTCTCGATTAAACCACTTTGGTTGAACAGAAGACTGACGGGGTCATTTCAGAGGGATGAAACGCGATTGAAGACTCATGAATGTGGTTTTGAAACTATTCCACGAGTCTTCAACAGCATCGCACACTTCTAGCCTCACGTCAGTCAGTCCAGCACGAAGGCTTGCAAAGTCTGCTCTTCTCAAGTCAAGTTTGCTTGAATGACTGGCAACAGACCTTACCTTCGGGATCTTGACAGAGAGAGAAAGAGAGAGTCAGACAGAGAGGGAGAGAGACAGACAGACAGAGAGAGACAGACAGAGAGAGAGAGACAGACAGACAGAGAGAGAGAGAGATAGAGAGTTACAAGGAAAGCAAGTACCTTAAAAGATCTTTCGATCCATTCCGAGAAGGTACTTGTAAAGGTTCCCTATCCAATATATACATAAATAAAGTTAGGTACTACTAGTTCAAGACAAAAGGACAGTAAATTTGAAGGCTCTCCCCACCCTCCTCTCCCACCCGCCACGCGGGTCTGGTAAATGAAAAGATACCTGGTTCAGTTGAAATAAAGTACTCAACCAGGAATTTTATAGTAAAGTTGTTCAAACCTACCTAGGTATACAAGCATATATATATTTTTTTCTGATATTCGAATCTCGTCATTTAACTATAATATACACAGTCATGTAGATTTCTTATTTTGATTTCATTAAATCTTATGCATTTCATCCTGACAATAATGAGATTAGTTTTCTCATAGTTGAAATCTCGTCATTTGACTTGTGTGCACTTACATATTATTTATATATACCTACAATTATCTTAATATACACATTCATAGTAATTCCATCATAATAACTGCACTTCCGTACTGAGAATCTTGTCAGCATATTAATTTATATTAACATTCATATATATCAATCACATTTTATTTACATTCTCAATTTTATTTAATATCTTGAAGGTTTCTATTAGTTGGCCTCGCATTCTCCGGGTTTCCAGTCTGAAAAGTTTTAGTCTCTCTAATCTAGTTTCGTAGGTGTGTTTTCTTAATGATGGTATCAGTTTTGTTGCTCTTTCTTGGACTTTCTCGAGTCTTTCAATATCCTCCCTAAGGTGTGGGGACCAGAATTGTATACAATACTCCAAATGTGGGCGAACTAATGCATTATATAAATTCAGTACTATGGTTTAATTTTTACATTTAAATTGTCGTTTAATGAATCCTAGGATTTTGAAGGCCTTTTTTTCTGCTTCTATGCATTGAAGCCTAAATTTAAGATCATTCGATATATAAACTCCTAAATCTTTCTCGACTTTTGTTTTTGTTATTTCCGAACTGAACAATGTGTATATAGATTGTGGATTTCTGCTTCCAATATGCATTACCTTGCTCTTTTCTGAGTTTATTGGCAGTTTCCATTTTCTTGACCATTCTTCTATTCGATCAATATCTCTCTGAAGTTCATCTGAGTTTTCTTTATTACTTATTCCCTTTCCAATTTTTGCGTCATCTGCAAACTTAACAATTTTTGACATGAGACCTATGTCCAAATCATTGATATAGATTATGAATAGAAGGGGGCCCAACACAGAACCTTGAGGCACCCCACTTAACACTCTTGTCCATTCAGAGGCAGACCCATTGATTACCACTCTCTGATATCTATTTCTAAGCCAGTCTTCGATCCAATCTCCTACTTTTCCTGTAATTCCAAGTGCCCGAAGTTTTGCAATCAGTAATGTGTCGGGCACTTTATCGAACGCTTTCTGAAAATCGAGGTATATAATATCGATTGACTTGTCATCATCATATTGCTCAAATACATATTGGAAGAAGTCTAGCAAATTCGTTAAACAAGATTTATTTTTTTCTGAATCCATGTTGGGATTCTCTTAGCAGCTGTTTGGATTCTAGATGTAATACAATTTTCTTGGCGATAAATGATTCTAAAAGTTTTCCAACCACTGACGTCAAACTGATCGGACGATAGTTTTTCACAAGCGCTCTGCAACCCCTTTTAAAAATGGGTGTAACATTTGCATATTTCCAGTCATTGGGGACAATTTCATTTTCTAATGATTGATTAAAAATATTTGCTAGATGTTTGCTAACAACTTCTTTCACTTCTTTCAAAACTCTGGGGTAAAACATATCAGGTCCAGGTGATTTATTGGCATTCATTTTATTTATCAAATTTATAACATCTTCGGCCGTACAGCTGACATATTCTAATGAGTCATTGCCTGTATATACAATGTTTAGTTCAGGTATATGAGAGGTCTCTTCGTTAGTAAAAACACTCAGGAAATAATCGTTCAATAGATTAGCTATATCATAGTTAGAGAATTTTAAAACACCATCACTATCTCTCAATGGTCCAATATTATTCTTTATAGGTTTCCTATTATTAACAAGAGCATAAAATTCCTTCGGATTCACTTTGCAATTTTGTGCCACTCTAATCTCTTCTTCTCTTTTGGCTTTTTTAATTTCTCTTTTTATTTTTTACTTTAGGATATCGTATTTTTCTCTTAACTGTTGAGATGGCTTGATTTTATGCATTTTGTACGTTTTTTTCCTATCTCTTATCATAATTTTTATTTCCTTGTTTAACCAAGTGGGGTCTTGATTAATATGCGCATTTTTAGTTTTGATGGGAATATATTCTGTCTGGTGTCTAATAAAAAATTCCTTAAAAGATATCCATGCATTGTTTGTAGCATATCCTGCCAGGCTTGCTTTGATGGCTTCATAATTTCCTCTGTTAAAATTGGGTCTGCGTATATTTTTCTTGCTTTCCCAGGTCGATAATAAGATATCAAACTCTATTAGATTGTGATCACTTCCTTCGAATTTTTCACTGACGTAAATGTTTGAGAGTAAGTTGCTTTCAGTTGACAATATAAGGTCTAGTATATTGTTACCTCTTGTTGGCCTACTGACCCACTGAGTTAAGAAATTTTCCTCAATAAAATCAATAAGTCTCTTCCCTTCTTTAGTTATCCAGTTAATTTTTCTGCAATTGAAGTCTCCCAGGATTACAGCTAGCTTCTTATCTATTTGTTTTGTCAGTATATCATACAACGTTACATCAAGGTTTCTGTATATTAAATAAATGCATATATTTATTTTATCTAAATTTAACTTCACTCCAATCAGCTCTAGGGTCGTATCCAAGGAAATTTCTGTTGGGTAAAGATATTCACGGACATATAGTAACACGCCTCCACCCACTTGATCTTTTCTATCTTTATTGAACATTTTGTAGTTTTTTAATTCAAATTCACCTTTAAAATCTCTGGAGTTCAAATTTATCCATGTTTCTGTAATTGCAATTACATCATACTTCTTTACAGCTACCATAGTTCTGAATTCTAACATTTTGTTTCTGATCGAACGTGCATTGAGAAGAATTGCTCTTATGGGTTTATTGCACTTCCTGGAGGAGACTCGTTTCCCGAAATCGGGGTCGCTGGAATGACTGGGGTTTCTCTGGTTTTACAAATATTGCTTCTACTACTACAACATTCGAAGAGATTAAATACATTAACGTTCAACAATTCCCCGTTGAGAGAGACAGACAGAGACAGAGAGTTACAAGCAGTTACAAGGAAAAGAAGTGCCTCAAAGGCCTTGTGGCCCATATCGAGGAGGCACTTTTTGCGCTTTTGATTCTTAGCATGTACTGATTACTTGCTATGAGATCATCAACTTTTCAAATATAATTTGTCAAGTCTACTCTTGAACTGTTCAACACTGCTTCTCTCAACAACCCCCGCTGTTAGTTTATTCCATGTGTCGCAAATGTCATATGTGAATGACTTACCCACCGGAATGGTATTAAATCTGGGCAGCTCCACCTTCCACCCGTGATTTCGAGTCATATTCCGGTTGAGGGTAAAGAATTTGGTGGAGTCGACATTTTCAAATCCCTTCAAGATTTTAGAAGTCTCTATTAGACGACCGCGCAGTCTTCGAGTCTCTAACGAATAGAGATCGAGCTCTTGCAGTCTTTCTTGGTATGACTTGTTCCTTAGCGATGGGATCAGTTTCGTGGTCCTTTTCCAGACGATCGATGTCTTTTCGATAATGAGGAGACCAGAACTGAACCGCGAACTCTAGGTGAGGCCTCACCAGCGAGTTGTACAAAGGCAAAACAACCTCTTTTGTTCGAAAGCTAAATTGCCTCGATGTAACCCAACAAGCGATGAGCCTTTTTCTCCACCTGTAAGCACTGCTTCGAGAATTTGAGATCGCTGCTAATCAGCACACCTAAGTCCTTCTCGACATCAGTAGACTCAAGACGCATACCTTGTAGCTCGTAGCCTGACCGGGGGTTCGCATACCCGATGTGCATCACCTTACACTTATCTAAGTTGAAAGGCATCTGCCACTTGTCAGCCCACTCGCCAATCATCCGTAGGTCATCCCTCAACATTTCGATGTTTTCGGGATTCGCTGCGTTAGCTCCAAGCTTTGTGTCGTCGGCAAATTTCGCTAGACGACTCACCAGTCCTTCATCTATATTGTTGATGTAGATGATGAATAATAGAGGGCCTAGCACGGAGCCCTGAGGGACTCCGCTCGTTACTGACGACCACTGAGAGGTGTGGCCTCCGATGGTAACCCTCTGTCGCCTGTCCGACAACCAACATTCTAACCATTTTGCGACCTTTCCTCTTATTCCCAGGGCATGTACTTTCGCCATCAGTCGGCGGTGGGGGACTTTATCAAACTCACTCATTATACCGTGGAAGAATTCAAGCAAGTTCGTGAGGCACGAGCGCTTTCTTCGGAAGCCATGCTGTGTGTCTCTTAACAGGTCGTGAGACTAAATGATTCATTATGCTATCCCCTATGACGCCTTCCAGTACTTTACCCACGATTGAAGTGAGACTTATTGGTCGGTAGTTTCCTGCGGTGCCACGGTCCCTCTTTTTGTGGATCGGGGTGACATTGGCCATACGCCAGTCTGCAGGTACTTCGCCACTGTCGAGCGATGAGTTGAAGATCTCAGAAAGATGAGGGTTCACCTGATCTTTCACCTCACGCAATACTCTTGGCAGGAAGCCGTCAGGACCTGGGGATTTATACGCATTTAACTGACCTAGCCTCCTAGCAACCTCTTCGGAAGTTGTAGTTATTGCTTCTAGTGATTCTAACTCGCGATCTATCACTATCGGCGGTCTGGGTATCTCTCCGCCCCTTTCCCTCGTGAAAACCGAGAAGAAGAAGTCGTTGAGTATGCCAGCTTTTTCCTCATCTGAATCCTGGAGAACGCTGTCAGCGTCCCTCAGGGGTCTGATGCGTTGGCGTACTGGTTTTCGGCCGTTCACATACGAGAACTCCTTGGGGCTGTCTTTGGAGAGAGAGGCTACACGAATTTCTTCGTTACGCTTAGCCGTGCGCACTAGTGCCTTAACCGTTCTGCTATGGGTCACATAGGCTTCATGGTGCATCGCACTACTATTCCTCTTCCATGCTCTGTGCGCTGACTTTTTAGCTTTAATAGCACTAGCGATTTCTTGAGAAAACCACCTAGGCTGATTGCTCGCTAGTCTGACAACCTTCGTGGGAACGCACTCGGCCTGACGATCCATAAAACGATTTTTGAAGTCTCTCCATTTGGAATTCGTCCCGCCTTCGTTAGTTGGTTGCATCTGGCCAAGTGCCTCCCGAAGCCCATTGAAGTCTGCACGTCTGAGATCCAATTTACGTGATCGTTCATTAGTACCTTGCGTACAGGGAGCACGTACTCCAAACCTTACCATGTTATGGTCGCTACCACCTAGGCACTCATCCACTGACAGGTCAGAGACTAGGTCATCTTCAGTGGTAAATACTAGATCTAGAACGTTGCCCCCTCGGGTAGACTCGCCGACCCACTGAGTCAGAAAGTTGCTGTCAGCAAAGTCTACAAGCTGAGATGCCTCTCCGTCGCCCGTTCGGTCACTCCAGTCGACTTGGCAATGGAATTTTCCTACCTGCAGCGAGGGAGGGCCGTCTAAGAGACTGGACAGTTTTTGGTACAGGTCTATATCAACCTCTACCGTCCGATGAGGAGGTCGATAGTTCACTATGAACCTGTACATTGTATTGTCGACTCATACTACCTCATGCTCTGGGACAGTTCGGCATTCGATGGGAGATAGATGGACCCGTACATACACCAGAATTCTACCACCTTCCCGGTCAGCGCGATCTTTATGGAAGGTCGCGTAACCGGGTACTCCAAACTCACCTATGAAGTTCCTGGTTTCTGCACGAATCCATGACTCCGTGACGGCCACTATGTCAAGCATCTCTGATGACATCAGTGCTCTAAGCTCGCAGAACTTGTTCCTTATTGAGCGGGCATTTAATAGCCCTACTGCCTCCTCCACTTCTCTGTTTCCCGACGGTTCGTCGTGCGTCCTTCCCTCCGAAGCTTGATTCGGAGGCTGACCATCACCCACTTCCGCCCCTTCCTCTGTATCGACGGAAGGATTGGGTGCTGGGTGCTCGACCTCGGCTGCCGAGGGCGCTACTTCGTGGGATTCTCCCACTGGGGTTTCAGTCATCCTTCCCCCTACATCGGATTTATTTACCCAATATAAACCGCGGCGGATGAGCTCACGCAGCACACCTCTTCCACGGACAGACAGGTGAGTGCAATCCTCACTAAACAGCCCTGACCGACCGTAGAATTCGTCGAAGGGGTTGACGAAACATACGCCCATTCCTGATAGGATTTCACCTAGCCTTTAATTTATGCTCAGAGCCTTTTGGTTGGCCAAGGCACCCCCGGAGCGTCTCGGTATGATCCCAACGACGATTGGTTTTGATGTTATTTCTTTCAACGAGGCTGCTAAACTTCTGACATCTTCGACGATGCGCTCAGTAAAGCCTGTGGAGCCTCCCAGTAGGAACAGGTCGTTTCCACTGGCTTGGGCCACTACCGGCGTATCTTGCTGTCCTAGTCAAATCTTTTTAACTTCTTTTATGATCTTTCACGTCTTCTTACCTGGTAGGCTAAGTAAGCGCCACATTTCCTTGCGCATCCCGTTTGGCTGATTGGTCAGGCCCCTCACTTGAGAGTGTCCGATAACGATTGGAGACTCCCGGCCCGAGTCCAGGGGAGCAAATCTATTTGATGTTGAGACTGGAGAGTGAGAGAGAGAGAGAGAGTTACAAGGAGTTACGGAGAGCAAATCTATTTGATGTTTAGACTGGTGTCGGTATCAAAACCTCTCTGTCTATGGGCTCCCCTTCTGACAGGAGTAAAGCCATCATGACTTACTCTTTCGGTAACGGCTACGCCGGAACCATCATTATTCGGGGGAAGTGAATGATTACAATTGTTTTTCTTTTTCTTTTTCTTCTTCACTTGGCCACTCGTCTCTCCGGGCACTGACGATGCAGTGTTGCCATTTTGATTGAGTGGCTCTCCGGCAGTTGGAGTTGACTGGGTCGCTAATTTTGCGGCCAATTCTACGACCCTATCCTCGAGACGGCTAAGCTTGCGCACGTGCTCTGACTCCATAGTCTCTATTTTCATCTCGAGTGCTCGAGCTCTCTCCTCCGAAGCCCTATAGAGATCTTGTATCTCCCTACAGGCCACTGCTTCTTGGACCTCACCCTTCAGGATGCAAGCCGTGCAGACTGCCCGGGTGGCATTTCAAAAAATACCCCTCTGGGAAATCCACACACCACTTATCCTTCTGGCACGTTGCGCATGTATATTTTACAGCACCTGGACCTCTCTTTCCTGTCATTCTGAAAGCTTTATACTTAATACTTTACGACCAATCAATAAGAAAAAAGTGGGGTGGTGAGTTCTCCCCGCACGAGTCGCTCCCGCCTATCGATCGGAGACGTTTCGGATCTTTCAGAAGGCACGCTCCATGTGCTGCTGTTCGTCCGACCGAGTCGTCAAGCCTCGGCGTGCCGTGGCTCCCAACCAAGCAGCACAGACGGTCCCCGAAGGGGCCATCGATTTGTCACCAGGTGAACAACAACGAAGCACGCCCCGTACTTAACTCCTACTAGTTCCCTTCGCGACGGCCAAGATCTCGGAGCAGCGTTCAATGGATATCCCGCCACACCAAGAAACTCGACCCAAGGCTCTTTGTTGGCCTGGCAACCAACATGGGAACAAAGGGCCGTCACCACGGACCAATGCATCCAGAGGCATCCGTCAACGGTCACTGGGAATGGTCAATAATTATGCGCCAGGAAAGGGGTTAACGGGACACTACCCTCATCCCATACATCGTGCCCCAGCGCCTAAGACCCCTCAAGTCTTAGTCTCTCGCAACCGGTGAGCGTCGATTGGCGTTGTTTATAGAGGTTTCAAAGCCTCTCTTCTGACGCGTGAGGTAGCTGCCAGGTCTTTATATTTAGAAAAATTGAAAAAGGGAGAGAATGACTTAATAGTAGTAGGGTTTTGTTTTGTTCTTAGTTTTTTCTTTTCTTTTTATATAATAAGTTGAAGAGATAGGATAAAAGTAAAAAAAAAGAGAGGAATAGAGTAGAAAAAAATAGAGAGAGAGAGAGAGTTACAAGGAGTTACAAGGAAAGAAAGTACCCTAGGAGGCCTTACGATCCATTCAAAGAGGGTACCTTTGGACTAGCAATCGAGCGGGCACATGGCTGCTCAATTGTTTTGCGTTCCTAAACGGCTACTTTTCTAGACTTTGTCTAGTCTTGACTTGAACTGGTCAACAGATTCACTGTTGACAACTTCCAATGGAAGTGCGTTCCACTTACCGCAGATACTGTAGGTGAAAAAATTTCCACACAGATTGCGGTTGTAACGCTTCAGTTCAAGTTTGAAGCCGTGATTGCGCGTTCTGTTCTCACTCAGTGTGAAAATATCCCGGTAGTCAACATTTTCGAACCCTCGAAGTATTTTGAAAACTTCGATAAGCTGACCACGCAGTCTACGGGCTTCCAGCGAGAACAGATCTAATTCCCTTAGTCTATCCTCATAACTTTTATGTCGGATAGAGAGAATCAGCTTGGTTGCCCTGGCTTGTACGCGTTCCAATCTCGCGATGTCCTTTAGCAATGAAGCACTCCCAAATTGTACGGCATACTCCAGGTGCGGCCGAACGAGGGAGTTGTATAGACAAAGTACTATCTTCTTGTTACGGTGTCCAAACTGGCGCTTTATGTAGCCTAACATCTTTGGGCTTTCTTCTCTGCCTCGATGCACTGTTTCGAGAACTTGAGGTCGCTAGTAATAGTTACACTCAAGTCCTTATCAGTGTCACTTGATTCAAGAGCAGTGCCCTTAAGGATATACTGAGATTGGGGGTTTATGTGGCCGATATGCATCACTTTGGATTTGTTCACGTTAAAAGGCATTTACCACGTGTCCGACCACTTTCCAATCCTTTGAAGGTCCTCTTGGAGGCTGGCAGTGTTCCCCTCCTTTGCCACATTGATACCAGGCTTGGTATCGTCGGCAAATTTGGAAATCTTGGCAACCATGTCACCGTCCATGTCGTTGACGTAGATGATGAATAGTAGTGGTCCGAAGACAGAACCTTGAGGAACCCCGCTAGTAACGGGCACCCACTCAGAAGCCTGTCCATTCACCACCACCCATTGCCTTCTGCCACTTAGCCAGTTCTCGATCCAGCTGGCTACCTTTCCGTCTATGCCTAGCGCTCGCACTTTCCGGAGAAGGCGGCGGTGTGGTACCTTATCAAAGGCTTTCTGGAAGTCTAAGTACACCACATCCACTGCCTTGTCCCGATCGTGCTCACTGAACACGAAGTGGAAGACTTCCACTAGGTTCGTCAGGCATGACCGTTGCCTTCGGAAGCCGTGCTGGGAACTCCTCAGTACCAGCTTTGACTAAATACGACGTCATTTTGTCCACCATCATGCTTTCCATGAGTTTACCGACTATCAAAGTCAGACTAATAGGTCGGTAGTTTGACGGTTGGCTTCGGTTTCCTCTCTTGAAGATAGGAGTCACTTCCGCTTGACGCCAGTCTCTAGGAACGCATTCGTTCCGGATTGACATGTTGAAGATTGCGCTCAAGGTTCGCGACACTTGATCGCGCACTTCTTTCAACACTTTAGGTAGAAACCCATCCGGGCCAGGTGACTTATTCGTCATTAGGTCAGTGATCTTTTTGATTTCCCCTTCGGTGAAGTCCATATCCTCCAGCTTTTCCCCCGAGTAGGAATCCATTGGCTGGGCGATGGGACCACACTCTTCAGTAAACACTGAAGAGAAGTAGTCGTTGAGGAGGTTTGCATTTTCTGCATCTAAGTGCTTTAATGCCCCCTCCTCATTTCTCAAAGGGCCAATCGTTCGACAGATTGGTTTACGGCTGTTCACATATCAAAAAAACTCCTTGGGATTCGCTTTACAGAGTCTCGCCACTCGGAGTTCCTCAGACCGCTTAGCCGCCCTTATGCTGGACTTCACTCTCCTGGTTAGCCTTCGGTATTCGTCAAAGTCACCCGAGATCTTCGATCGCCGGTACACAGTTCTCTTCTTCCTAAGTAGTTGGCCGATTTCTCGATTAAACCACTTTGGTTGAACAGTAGACCGACGGGGACATTTCAGAGGGATTAAACGTGATTGAAGACTCATGGATGTGGTTTTGAAACTGTTCCACGAGTCTTCAACAACATCGCACATTTCTAGCCTCACGTCCGTTAGTCCAGCACGAAGACCTGCAAAGTCTGCTCTTTTCAAATCGAGTTTCCTCGATTTTTTAGTTGCAGGCCCTGCCTTCGGGACTTTGACTACAAATCTAATTAGTCGGTGGTCACTGCCACCGAGCTCTTCGCCAACAGAGAGGTCTCAACGATGTCATCCTCAGAGGTTAAAACCAAGTCGAGGATATTGTCTCCTCTCGTTGGCTCTTTCGCGAACTCCAGGAGTAGTGCGTTCTCGCCACAAGGTTCTCTGGTTTCCCAGTCAACTTGTGTTTTGAAATCCCCCATGACGATACACAATCTGTCTTCGACAAGTTCTCCTAGTATCTGGTACAGATCCCTGTCCTTTTCAACGAGTTGGGCAGGAGGTCTATAAAGCACAAGGGTCCTCTATTTGGCAGGACCTATCTCTAGGTCAACACCTAGTAGTTCATGGTCGGATACGATGTTGCAATCCGTCGAGTTGAGAGTATCCTTTACATACAACATCACACCGCCACCCTCTCTGTCTGGCCTATCTTTCAGGAAGAGCTGGTAACCTGGAATCGTGAATTCACCTTCAAAATCTCAGCTTGAGGTTTTTATCCACGACTACGTTATGGCCACCATCTCAGGTTCCTCTGTTGCCACGAGGCCACGGAGCTCAAGAAACTTATTCCTGATTGACCTCGCATTAAACAGAAGAACTTTAAGGGAGTTCCCCAGTGTAGGACTCCCTACGCTTTTCCGTTTCCCGGCTTCTTTTGTGCGGCAGTACCCCTCTTTGCCCACATCTAAGAACGTCGTTCCATGAGTGACACGGGGATACTGTCTTATGTCCGCCTTCACTCTGGGTCGGACGCTCCTCTGCGTCCGCTCTACGAAATCCTGGATTAAGTTACAGAGTACAGCCTTTCCCTTGAATGAAAGGTGCACTCCGTCCCTTTGTTAAAGGTCGTTTGACCGTAAAAAGTGCGGTAAGGGTCCAGAAAGAAGACCCCCTTCGCCGTACAAAGGTCGGACAGGCGCTGGTTCAAGGTCACGTTCCTTGAGTAAGCTGTCCGGCTAGGACCTCTTCTTGGGAGCATCCCTACAACGACCCGTTTGCAAGTTCTCAATCCGCAGTTGTCCACGGCTCCCATGACCGTGCTGACAATTTTCTCGCTGGGGCCTACTTTGCCTCCTCGGAGGTAGAGGTCATTTCCACTCACCATCAGGGCAACGATTGAATTCTCGGAGATCTGAGATTTCTCAGCCTCTACCTTGATGTGGTGGTTCCCCCGTCCTGGCTGGCAGCATACCTCCACACTGGTGCGAAGATGGGCCGCTAGCATGGGCTGCAAACCTTGTGCTTGGGAATCGCCCACAAGGGTAGCCCTCGGACATTTCTGTGCAGAGGTTTGAGGCTTTCCTTCCGGAGAGAGAGAGAGTGTTACAAAGAGTTACAAAGAAAGTAAGTACTGCAAGAGACCATTCGATCCATTTCAATGGAAGTACCTATAATTTTATTCTAAATTCTAACTATATACAACTACATATAAAGAAAAGGATAGTAAAGATGAAGTCTCTCCCCACCCACCTCTCCTACCCGTTTCCGGGTTTGGAAAAGTGAAAATATATACGTGGCAGTGATGCAAATTAGACACATCCAGGAAATTTTAAAAGGGGAACAGGAAATAATACTATATACAAAAACAAAAATCTAACTTATCGTAATAATCTTAATTTAGAACATGCTCTTTTTTCTTTTTTTTTGTTAACATAGATTGTTAATTTGTCTAAACAAATATTAATGAAGACATTTTACTACTATTTAAGTCTCTTCAACAAATGTTGTCATGTCACATGTTATCTAACATATTTACAATAGATTCTTAGCATATATAAACAAACAAATATTAATGAAGCGATTTTACTAATCTTTTATATGAGCATTCGCTTTATCTTTTCAACATACAATGTCATGTCACTTATTATCTAACATTTCTTAAAATTTTGTCCAGTCTTACCTTAAATGTTTCAACTGTATTACTGGAAACCACGTCTTCAGGTAACTGATTCCAGGTATTTACAATTTTGTATGCAAAGGAGTTTCCGCATAAACTTGTTTGAAAATGCTTCGGCATTATTTTCATTCCATTATTTCCTATATTAGATGTGCTGAATTCGAACCAATTTTTATAGTCTACGTTATCTATTCCTTTCAAGATTTTGAACACATCTATTAATTGGCCCCTCAATCGTCTTGTTTCGAGGCTGAATAAGTTTAACCTTTCTAATCTTGTTGCATAATTATGATTTCGAAGTTCTGGAATTAATTTTGTGGCTCTTGCTTGTACCTTCTCTAATCTATCAATATCTTTTCTTAAGTATGGTGCCCAGACCTGAGAATAGTATTCTAATTGGGCTCTTACCAAAGCATTGTACATATTCAAGATTTTAGTTTTATTTTTGTATGTGAATTGGCATTTTATATTTCCGAGAAGCCTTTGTGCTTTCTTTTCAACTTCAATGCACTGCCGAGTAAACTTAAGATCATTTAGATATACACTCCAAGATCCTTTTCATTTTCAGTTACTGTAATCTTTTTATCGAAAAGTTTATATTCTACTCTTGGATTTTTATGACCGATATGCATTACTTTACACTTATTAAGATTTAAGGGTAGTTTCCATTCTGCCGACCATCGTTCTATCTTATCAGTATATTTTTGAAATTCAAAGACATCCTGTTCAGTTATTATTCCTTTTCCTAATTTACAATCATCAGCTAACTTAGAAATTTTTGATAGCAGGTCATCGTCTATATCATTAACATACATAATAAAAAGCAAAGGTCCAAGGACAGAACCTTGTGGAACACCACTACTAACTGGAACCCATTCTGACACTTGTCCGTTAATGACTACTCGCTGTTTACGATCAGTGAGCCAATTCTCAATCCATTTTGCAATTTCTCCTTTTATTCCCAAGGCTCTTACTTTACACATTAACTTCCTATGCAGAACTTTATCAAATGCCTTTTGAAAGTCTAAATACAGAATATCAACAGATCTGTTATTGTCGTACACAGTATTTATATAATGAAAGAAGTCTAGTAAATTTGTGAGGCACGACTTCTTTCTCCTGAAGCCATGCTGAGTTTCATTTAATAATTTTTTTTTAAATGCTCAACTATTTTATCGGCAATGCGTGTTTCGAGGAGTTTCCCAACCACGGAAGTTAAACTTATAGGTCGATAATTGCTAGCAGTCTTTTTACATACATTCTTAAATATTGGTGTTACATTTGCCCTCTTACAGTCTTGAGGCACGATTCCACTCTCTAAAGATAGATTAAAAATCTGAGTTAGCTGTTCCGCTACTTGATCTTTGACATGTTAAAGATAGCGCACAGATCTCGTGATACTTCATCGCACACTTCCTTCAACACCTTGGATAGAAACCCG
Source organism: Ceratothoa steindachneri (assembly GCA_963969495.1). Taxonomy (NCBI): domain Eukaryota; kingdom Metazoa; phylum Arthropoda; class Malacostraca; order Isopoda; family Cymothoidae; genus Ceratothoa; species Ceratothoa steindachneri. The sequence goes on along the minus strand of OZ018331.1, from coordinate 28,433,927 downwards.
TCCGGTCCAGGGGACTTATTCGTCTTTAGGTCAAGGATCTTTTTCTTTATTTCTCATTCGGTGAAGTCCATTCCTTCCAGCTCTTCCCCCGAGTAGAAATCCTTGGGCTGGGGGATGGGACCACACTCTTTAGTAAACACTGAGGAGAAGTAGTCATTGAGAAGGTTAGCATTTTCTGCATCTGAGTGAGTTAATGCACCCTCCTCGTCCACTAAGGGCCCAATCCTACGATGGATTGGTTTACGGCTATTTACATAGCCGAAGAACTCCTTGGGATTCTCCTTGCAGAGTCTCGCCACTCGGAGTTCCTCAGTACGCTTAGCCGCCCTTATGCTGGACTTCACTCTCCTGGCTAGCCTCCGGTACTCGTCAAAGGCACCCGAGATCTTCGATCGCCGGTACGCATTTCTCTTCTCCCTAAGCAGTTGGCCGATTTCTCGATTAAACCACTTTGGTTGACAGAAGACCGACGGAGGCATTTCAGAGGAAGGCAACTTGATTGAAGACTCATGAACTTATTTTTGAAATTGTTCCACGAATCCTCAACCTTTTCGCATACCGCTAGCCTTTACATCTGTCAACCCAGCACGAAGGCTCGCAAAGTCTGCTATTCCCAAGTCAAGTTTCCTTGATTGACTGGCAACAGACCTTACCTTCGGGATCTTGACGCTAAATCTAACTAGCTGGTGATCACTGCCACCGAGCTCTTCGCCTACAGAGACATCCTCAACGATATCATCCTCAGAGGTGAAGACCAAGTCGAAGATATTGTCTCCTCTCGTCGGTTCTCTGACCGATTAAGTGAGGAACTCGTTGTTGGTGAACTCCAAGAGTAGCGCGCTCTCGCCACAGGCTGCTCTGGTTTTCCAGTCAACTTGTCTGTTGAAGTCGCCCATAACGATGCACACTCTGCCTTGAACAAGCTCACCCAGCAGCTGGTACAGTTCCCTGTCCTTCTCAACAGGTTGGGAAGGGGGTCTGTAAAGCACCAGGGTCCTGTATCTGATAGGACCTATCTCTAGGTCAACGCCTAGGAGCTCGTGATCGGATATATTGTTGGAGTTCGTAGATTTGATTGTATCCTTAACATACAACATTACACCGCCACCCTCTCTGTCTGGCCTATCTTTGTAGAAGAGTTGGTAGCCAGGAACCGTGAATTCGCCTTCAAAGTCTCGGTTTGAGTTTTTCATCCACGATTCTCTTATGGCTACCATTTCGGGTTCTTCCGTCGCTACGAGGCCACGGAGCTCAGGAAACTTGTTCCTGATTGACCTCGCATTGAACAGAAGAACTTTCAGGGAGTCCCCTAATGTAGGACCCCCTATACTCTTCCGTTTCCCGGCTTCTTGGTTGTGGCGGTGGAACCATTTTTGAAAACCTCCGAGAAGGTTGTTTGGGGAGTGTCTGGGGCGTACTGGCGTACGGTCGCCTTCCCAATGGGCCGGACACTCCTTTGGGTGCGCTCCACAACATCCTAGATGAGGTTGGCTAGGAAAGCCTTGCCCTTAAAGGAGAGGTGCACCCCATCCCTTTGGTAGATGTCTTTTATACCATAGAATAGGGCGTAGGAGTCGACAAAAAAACCCTCCGCCGTACAGAGGTCTGCAAGGCGCCGGTGTAGCGACATGTTCCTTACGTGGGCAGTCCGGCTTGGACCCCACCTCGGGAGCATCCCCACCACGACGCGTCTGCGGGTTTTCAATCCACAGTCGTCGACAGCGCCCATAACTGTCTTCATAATCTCGCCTGTAGGGCCTACCCTACCTCCACTGAGGTAGAGGTCGTTGCCACTTACCATAAGGGCAACGACTGAAGTCTCATAAATCTGAGACTTCTCGTCCCCAGCTCTTGCCTGCCTATTTCCACAGCCTAGGAGGAAGCTCACCTTAACGCTTGTGCGAAGGCGGGCCGCTAGCAGGGGCTGCAGGCCCCGTGCCTGGGA